>JAGXCT010036086.1:40082-62184 GCA_022495035.1 Philopotamus ludificatus | reverse complement strand
AATACGGATATTCTAGAGGTATTCATAATATGTATCAATATAAAAATGGTCTAGTTAGTGCGATTCTTTGATTTTTTTATGAATCCTTCCACATTACTTCTAGTCATTCTTAGATTCGAATGTTTTGAAGATCTATTCCAGACCTAAGCATCTTACATCTATCAGAGAAAGTTAGCGATCGTTCAAGATTCGACTTGATGATAGTCGTGACGCTTCTGTTCTCCCAAATCTTGGCCAGTCCAGTGTCTGCCGCACGAACAGTGACACATGAATAAAAATATAATAAATATTTATTCATGTTACTGCAGTGGTTCTAAATCGTTAACGACCCAATGCGACAAGTCACAATAAATCAGTATTTGGCGTGATGGTGTGACCGAATGGTGTTAAAGAAAAAAGAGAGAGGCTCTCTCTCGCTACGTACATGCATACATACATAAAATCCGAAAACACACATTTGAAATCTGTACATTTCCATATTGTGACGTCGGCCTGTATTACCATATCGTGGATAAATGTCGGGAATAAATAAGAGGTTAACGCCGTATATTATTCATAATGGTAATAGAAATGGTAATTTATAACGCCCGCGTATAAATATCATTATCAATGTCGCGTGTAATTGCATTATATATATATATATATATGAATATTTTCGCGCGATGCGTTTTCCCGCGAAAAGTGTGCGTCCCGACGCGAGAGGCGTCCTTGGGCCGCCCGTCGTAATTTACCTTAACGACTTCCGTTTCTTTTAATAAATGATACGCTCGTCAATGGTATCAGCTTAATGAGCCGTTCGTGTCGTGAGGCTGACATGCTTTTTAGACGAATCCATGACGAGTCAATGACCAACTGTCTTCAATGGTCACCGAATGCCACTCAATGCCGAGCGCGACGCCGTTTGACAGACGGCCGATTAGAAATTATAATAAAAAAAAAATATTTTGAAATTATCATAATACATCATTTCTAGCTTCTAAATTCGACGGCCGATTCTAATAGAGTGCAGGGCCGGATGGTGATAAGGGCCCGTGATTTAGAAGGGCCATTACCGTCGACCAAACCCATTGCCAGATGCAAATGCAACGCTGATACCGTTCATATATTTGTATAATATAATGATTTAGGAATGGAAACGCGCATTATTGCGTCCAAGGATCAATGCAGAAAAAATATATATACAGAGTTTCAGTGAGGCGTAAAGATATACAGTGCGAAATCAATTAAAAATTTGCATTTAGATTGATTTTCGCGGACATTACAACAATTGAAATAAAACTGCGATTGTTGAATAATATATTCGCATACGCGTGTCCAATGGACGTATTTAATAATAATAAAAAAAATATATATACGTAGAGTCGTTCGCCGTGAACTTCCTTCACATGTCATTCTGCATTACGAATCGCGCACATTAATTAATAAAAATTTATTATCAATAAAGACAAGTATTATGATATTATCAACAATCGCTTACATAACGCCGAGGAACCAGTTTCACTTGCACCCACCCATGGACATTACAAGACACGACAAATTCACGTCCTCGCGGCTATAATTAATGCGATCGATATACGTATAAATACATAGTTGTTCCGCGGCTTTATATATGCGAATTTGTATTGTGATTTTATGGCATGTTAAGTGCTGCATAAAACGTCCATTAAACGTATGCATGTAATATAATAATTGATCTGAAAAAAATATATACGTAATATAATCGATTTCGTAAGGATCGCTCCGGAGTTTTTGGTCGTTTTAACGTCTATTTGACCCTTGAATAATTATGCTTTTATCCAGAAATGAGAGGTCATCGTCATCGGAATGATGCCAATTGAAAACGACTCCCGTCTGATAAAGCTGCCGTTTGTAAAACAAATTGGACAAAACAATCGCGTTAATTGCATAATGATAGCGGCAGCAATGTTCCACAGAGCGATAATGCGTTCGCGCTCGCTAGACACATGAATATTGCGAAAAAAAATGTGTTCAAAATACTAGAGGATCCAAAAAACAGTCGTGTATTTTATACACTAAGTACAAATATTATACGATAGTGCAAAGTCGTAAAAACACATATTTTGCATGATTTTTCGATGCGCTTTAAGTGCAACTGTACTATGAATCATTTGAGATTATAGTCTCAGCGATAATTATGCAATGCCTAACTGAGGATATGACTCAACGAGACATTTATATACATCATTATATTTTTTTGCGGACAGGTATAATACAGTTGGATCTCATAACCCTTCAAACTCTGTCTATTTTTAGTCGAATCTATCGAAGATATCCTATTTAATAAAAAGACATTTTTTAATTAAATAAATAGAAAAAAAACGTCGATAGCTGACCCATATTGTAGAAAATGTAAATATGTAGCTTTAGAGGACTGTACGTGTAAATAATGTAAAAAATACTTGGGGTCTCTCAGAGACCAGTCTCGCAATTGCGAATGCAATGATTATTTATAATATTTATTTCTTAGACTTTTTTAAACAGATACAATTTATATTTTAAGTGTTATTTGAGAAAAGTCAAGAACTTGTTGTACTCAATATACGTAATCGGCTCGCCTAGGTTAAAATGGAGATATCTCCGGATTTTTTTTATTATTTACTCACGTTATCGCAATCATTAAAATGTTTAATAACTATTTATCATGCATACTATTTAAAAAATGCAGGTTCAGATGTTAAATGCAGTTTTTAATTAGTGAATTTGTAAATTTAAAAGTAATTATGATGAAACTGTACATTTTTTTAAGCGTCTAAAAAGTATCTACTGTGCAAAAAGAGAATCGAGTGTTTATGATAAATTGACGTCAACGATAATAATGATATGCCGTCGTAATAAAATAAAAGATCAGCAAAGAGTAACACTTGATGATATTTATTTGTCGACGAATCAAAAAAAATAAATATGTCATCGTTCGGAAAATGTTATTAATTTATTTAATCGTCGATTGAATCTCTTAGGTTAACATAATAATTATTGATTATATATATAAAATAAAATTCAACTGTATATGAATCGACGCTGTAATTAAAAAGACGCTGATTATTATGATGATTTATTATTAAAATCAATTATTGCGTTTTTTTTTTCACTCGCAACAGTGCGCGGAATATGTATAATTTTTAATTATAAAAAATTGTTAAATTTATGCATTGATAAACGGTCGTGCAACAAATTTTCCGCAATCGACGATTATGTCAGATTTGCGTACGATTATACGAATTTGCATCGTGCCGCGATAATTAACCGAACTGGTTTGATGGACTCGTTCGCGTAATTTCGTCCGGATTGTTTTCGCAAACGTCTCGTGCACAATTGTGCAATGTATCAAAACAATTTGTGGAAAATTGTGTCGCGCCGTTTATTAAGATCAAGGCTGTGTAAAAACGAGCGAGGAGGAGAATTAAAACGCACTCGTTAACGTGCGTGCGGTTCCAAGGGCCGTGAAAAAAAAGAATCAACGAAGAGAAAGACGTTCAATTATTTATACACACGATGGTCGTCGGTACGTGCCTCCTTCCGGCGCGGACGCTTATCTTTCGGCACCGATCTGGCCCTGGTGCGGTTTAACTGCCCGGGCCCGGGCAATATTTCGGATACGAAATGCCAAGACAGTGCGGAAACACTATAATTTCATGTCGGCCAAGGTGTGAACAATTTATTACGTAATAATTCTTGTTGCCGGGCGAACGCCGAGGGCGAACGCGGGGAAAATCGCGGGCGATTTTCCGAGCGGCGTCCGTCGATCGGACGCCGCGCTCGCCGAGCCGGCTGGTTAACATTCAAACGTATCAGCCCATTTATGACACACTGTTATTATTTACCCACCGATTCTTATCAGCATCAAACCCTGAAGGCCCTGAGGATAGATAGTATCAACCCTTTACGCATATTAATGTCAGAAACCCGATCGACAACCGGCGGTCCACGAAAATAAACAATAACCGTAACGTTTTGTACAAACGACAATTTAAAATGCACGCTAAAGATGAATTATATTTTTATATCGACGTTAATAGCATAAAGAATCTCTTCATCGTCCGGATTACAATTTATTTTAATGTTTTGCGGTGACATTTGGTGTTTAGTTGAAAAAAAAAATAAGCTAACCATAATTGGATCGGAAACAATAATAATTTTTCAGTAGAAAAACTACTCAAAACAAGCTAAGAATTATGGGTTTTTATACGAAAGATGATTGAGTAGCTGATCATGATTTTTAACAGGAAATAAAACATATTTTTTTTATTAATAAGTAAATAAATCAATTTACTACAATCCTGTCATTTTTTTTTAATTTTTCAATGACTATAGTATATTTCTTAGACGTATAATATGTGATAAACTAAATGGGACTTAAAAATATTTACCGGTATTGTATAAGGGCATTGTCGAAAATTTATTTAATGATGTTATTATATTTATTATGCGTATATATTTGCAAATCTAATCATCTGTTACGTAAATAATTAATATTTTTACATAAAATTAATTAAAAATCATCTATAATTATCATTTGATTTATATGTAAGGTATGGTAATATTTTTAATGAAGATATAAAAATGTATATTTTTATTACATCCCAACATATTATTTATTATCTTTTTACGCGGTTATTTTGTGGAGAAATAAAATCATATGCCACGCGATACCGAACGCATTATGACCACTGGAATTTGCCCTAATACTCCCGATCGCAACGTATGCACATGACTGTCCAAAAAAATGTTTAAGTAAATACCACATCAAGATAATACAATAACGAGTAATTAAGCATAATGCTGATTAATCTCTGGCCTTAATAATAATGAGACGCAAGTGCGTTATGCAACGCACTGCATTTATTATTACAGTAGTGCGTTCCATGAACGATTCACATAAGTGCACCGCTGAGATAATTATCTTTTTTTTATCCGCATTCGCCACGAATCCAGATAATTATCTCAATTTAGATACGTATCATAATCGAGAGAATATCCCACATTTTTTTACGAGGTAACCTTGCACAGTGCGTGGATTAAGCCGAGAATAAATGGACGTCATAAAAAATGAATGATTAAAATAGTTGAACATATTTTAACAATTGACTAAAGTTATGCAGCGTTGCAACTGCACGCCTGAAAGTGTTACGCGAGTAAACAAGAGGAAGTGCTGAAAATATGAAATCATTTGAATACATCCCATGATAACGATTTGAAATTTAAATTCCCGAACCGTGGCGGTACCTGGCCGCGAAAATTCCCGGGCTGAAAGTAAAATACGAGTGTTACGGGTGCAATGCTCCTGGGCAAACACTCGGCGACCCCACCAACTATTACCGGACCAGAAGAAAAATAACAAGCGGATCCCGCCAAGAAGTTCAGGGGATCCAGCTTATGTCTACGGGGGTGAATTTTCCGCCGTAATGGAGAGAGCGGGACGGTGAGCGCCCAAAGTTTATAATAGATAACTCGACTGTTTCGGAAAACTCTTTCACGTATTTTTCCGCGGGATCCTCAAAAACCCGGCTGACATTGACAGCCTGCACTTTCGGATTTACGGGCCAACTTGACGAAGACCTGAAAATTGGCAAGTTTCGGCGGCGGATGAATTATGCCGCAACTTCCGAATATGACGCGGAAAAGTTTGCGGGACAAGATGCCGACACTAGATTGCAGTTTGCGGAAAAGTTTCTGCAGAAATTAAGTGCATTAAAATTTATTGACTACCCACACTGCTAATGCGATCGTAAAATAAGTTCGGCAACGTACAATGTTGTTATTGCAATCTGAGCAGCTCAAAAGTATCAAAAAAATAAACCCAGATTTTTATTTTATAGGATTTGTGTGGAACTGTCGAAGCGAACCTGTTGATTTATGCATTTTCAGATGCGTACACAATATGATAATGTAATAATGAATAATTAGCAATTCAGCCTCACTTAGTTGATGTCATAAAGTTATCGAAAGATCAGCAGATTGAATTTATTAAGTTTTAAAATAATATATTAATTTCCAAGTGAGATGTACACGGAAAATGCATTATACAACACACGTCTTCAACAATATTCTCGGAAATTGGTTCCCTATTTTTTATTCAACTACTCAATGTGCTTTGTTAATTAAATTAACCTAGATATGCCGATGGGGTATGTTAGGTACCCCAATTTATTTTATTTTACTCGATTAACTCTAAAATAGAATAAATATTATAAATAATAATCGTCATTTATTGTTTGCAATTGCGAAAAAAAATAAAAACAACAATATTAGCTGCCGTTGCCACGTGCGCGATGTTTTTTCTCGCTCGCATCGGGTACGATGTGCCGAGTGCGAAGAAAACGTGCTAGACATTCTTACGATAATCCATTTTAAAAAATGGCAAGATATTGATATCAGTATCTTGACTTGAAATGATTGGGGTATTTGAGATACCCCTTTCGGACGACGCGGTTGTATTCGAGCCGCCGTGATGGATGGATACAGATACCAAATATTAAAATATTCGGTTACAACCGAGTATTAAGAAAGGTCATTGACGTGGATTTTAACACAAAAAACTGCATTGTATGGACATAGTTATTGGCCTTGAAATTCCAAACCTTTTCGTTAATAAATTATAGAAAACTGTTTTTAAATTTAATTTAGCTGAATATATTTGTCACTGACAAATATAATTCATATATAAAAAAATATATACCGAGATAATAAAGTCATAAACTAAGATAAAAAAAAATACAGAGGGCCAAAATGCATGTCTAAAATTAGGAAAAAAAATTGAAATCGTAATAAATGCAGCACGAGTTATTTATTAGGTATTTTATAATATTTAAATTGAAATTAAATATATAATTTTCAGCAGCATTATCGTTCGCGGCGTAGATTTTCTGGCGGAAATTCTCATATATTTCTTTAACCGAGTTAAACAATAATCAGTTTTTCCTCTCGGCTGTATACACAAGCAAGAATTCTGGATTGTATATATAGGCCAAAGTGTATCCCTCAGTTTGGGATACAGTTTGGACTATATGTTATCTCGGGAGCCGCAAGTGTGTTATTATGATAGCCCGGCGGTCTGCCTTCTAGATTGCGATATGGCAAAGTTTCCCTAAAGTTTTTGGGTTCTGCGAACCGCAACAGTGTTATAGGGAATAAACACAAATACCATTAAACATCTCTATATATATATCGCGGATCAAACGCGCAGAATCTCAAACAATCACAACAATATATTCGATAATTGAAATTTTAAACGCATATCTCGCGCAATTGAAGTCATCCCGGATATATTATATATAGGTGCACGATCTATTAAATAATTTTAATGTCAAAAACCTCCAGCCGGTTATCCTTGGTTCATTGAGCCGTGTGTGCGTGTATATACGTATATGAATTTGCATTAAAAAATTGATGGTATAGATCAATACGTATTCGCATACATATACACCTAGCGAAAAGTGCCACTGGCGTTACGTATATAATTCTTGATTAATAACCGGCGATAAAAAAAAATTAACATTCGTTTGCATCAATTATGAAATGATTCGTAAAAGCGATTACATTACATATGCATTAGTATTTTTTTTTCTCTAATAATTAAGCATAATCAATTCAGGATATATGTGTCGATGAACATATGGGCCGGGATTGATGTGCAGATTTTTACCATTGTACGTATGCTGAAGAATTTCGCAGTAATTACCTGTAACAAAATAAAAAAATATATATTAATTATTTGCGTAATGTATAAAATTATTTATTGCAATGTGTGTGTTTTTGATTTAAAATAAAGTCGGAAACGGAAGGGCACGGTCGTTGTTCATACAAGGTAAAGTTAGTCGGATTGTGTCGCAATTTTTTAATTATTTCATTGAGAATCCCTGGTTAATACGGGACAAATTTATTATTCCCTTTTAGCGCAAGTATCGCATGTAATATTCCTTCTATGCGTGTTCCGGATAATACATCGGATTATTGCAGGGCCGTAATGGCACAGCTTAGCCCGGGGCGTACACACTCGCGAAATCGTAACGCCATTCGACGGAAACCGATGACATATCTTCATCAAAAAAATATATATATATATTAAAATAAACAGGATGTCTTCGAGGACGTATTCAATTATGTCCAGGCTAAGGAGATCCAGTATAACAGGATATGACTATTGAAAAGAGATTGCGGAAATTGTATACGGAGATAAGCGAGGAAAAAACAACGGAATATTTTCATGCCCTTCCCCATTCCGGAAAAAAAAAGTGTTTTGTATGTAAATCGACACACATTAAACACCATTCATCCACCCCATCATCCCCATCCCCTCCACCCGCTCTAAAGTAATACTCTCCGGAGAGATAAATTTCTGATAAGAACACATACTATTTCGAGGACAAAAAAATCATAATTTAAATTGTGCCCTCGTGTGACGCACGGGCTCATCACGACACGTTTTAAAATTTATGAAGCATTAAATTTATTCACACAGATAGAGGCGTTGCTTTAAATATTATCTGGATGAGCATTGAATTTATTTATATATGAGATACCCAATTAATTAGCATATAATATATTTCAAATTCGAGTCGTTTTTCCGTTTTATGACCCAGAGATATCGGCTGCGACGATTGGGCTATGCGTGGCCTTAACGCGATGATAAAGCGAAGGTTACATACGCACCAGGTTTTTTTTTCGGTAGTATTTTAGCATTGGATAATCAGTAATTAAAATGTAACCAGATACCATAGTATTTTCTTGTGTACACTGTACGTTTCAATATTAATTATGAGTAATAACAGGTTTCCTACGGAGTTTTGATAGATCACGCGAAACAAAAACGGGCCGTTTGTATAATAATTAATTTCCGACCAATTAGGCCAGTAGCTCCGGCACATGTACGCGTGTGTGTGTGTGTGTGTGTGTACAAAATTTCGGGTTCAATTTTGACCTTAGGCCGTGTGCTCGGGCTCTAGAATGTGTTGACCCCGGCCGTTGTCCGATCATGTAAATTCTTGTGATTATCCTTGATTCGGTGTATTGATAATATTACATCTGAACATTATTTTCAGGGCAATGTCACGGAGGTTGTTGAACGGGCGTCGAAACGACCTGTGTCAAAATACGGGATCGATATAAAAACGTAAAACGAACCTGTGCGTATTGAAATTTGTGGTAACGCCTGTTTAATTATGCATGCGTTGTATAAGGACCGTGTTATACAGGAAGTTTTTCAAGTATAACAAATGCATACGTTTAGTAATCCATCTCTGGAATTAATTTTCAAAAACACTCTAGAAAAATGCAAAATCACGACAACCACAGATTTAATTTAATTTATTGCTATGTTCGAACACGTGTCTGTGGCGTATCATGACATTGATAGCCATATACGATGCCTACTTTATTGAACGTCAAATCGATAGGTTTTATGTGCTTTGATTTGATCGGAAAATTTTAATTTTGTAGTTAAAATTCGAAGAATTTTAACTACAAAAAATCATTATGATGGCCCAGCCTCCGTATTCGTCGGATATTGCTCCCCGATACATTGTCCTATTCCTGAAGATAAAATAAAAATGAAATAGATCGACGTTTTGCCAAAATTAACAATCTGAGGTTCTTTTTCGAGTTTAACTAAACATTTTAGTAATATGCAGTGGTGGCTGGTGAATAATAAATTAAGGTTGCTGTGCTGAAGATTAAAAATTATATAAAGTATATATCAAAAGTGATTGCTTCCGACCTTCCCCGCCCCGCTGCCACCCCGCATCCATCTAATACACGACGCTGATAGCGCTAACGAGCAGACAGCGCTTTTGCTCTGTACCCTCGCAATGTAACATTAATATAAATTTAATTTATATTATCGTATACGTAATATTTAATCAATAGACATTTAAATATATAAAAATATATTTTTCTTCAATTTTCTTGGGGGTGCTGCAGATCCGCAGTGTATATGGACGAGCTGCCTTTGGTTATATAGTAACTATTAGTTCAGATCTCTTTAAAAATGATATTTAACCATTGATTAATTTAATTGATCTAATCTGATAACTGATAAGTTGCTAGATTTTCGGTCTTGAGATTTATAATTCATAGAAGTCATAGAAACAACTTTTATGCAACTTTTTTTCTGAATTCACAGTCGTTATTTTTATTAAAAGGAATTATTAAACATTGATAACTCTAATAGCAAAGAAATGTTGTAGTGAAATTTAAAAACAATATATTTGAAAAAGGGTATAGTGTTAAAAAGTTTGAAAAACTATGACTTATATCGAGTTAAATGATGGTAATGCAGAAATGCCCAATTATTGTTGTACATAAATCAAGGACGTTGATTCAGAATTCGCAATATATTCGCATGCAATGGTGAGTTCCACATCCGATAGTGAGTTTCCATTTAAGCGTTGTATCATATCAGCGCTTTTCCCGAATAAACTTTTGAAAGATACATGTGTATTGAGGTCGCCAAAAACCGCCATCTTTCTAGGGTAACTCAATGCCAAAATAAGCAATTTATAAAGAGAGAATTATTGCATAAAGTAACATAAATCTTGGCCGTCCGCGTTGCGGGTCGTCGCTTGCAAGCCAAAAGGATAAAGTTTTTTTTTTGTCTCCACCCCGCTCGCTGTCCGCCCCCTTTAAACCCCTGTCGACTATTTTATTCACTTGATAAATTTATGTTTTTATTTTTTTTTATTATTATTCAGCCCCGGGAGTCGATATGTATCGTCCCCCCCCAAAAAAAAATTGGGAATCGCTCGAATAACGCTGTCATTAGCGTTTCGGAGGTCGGTCCAAAGTTGGAGAGCAAAAATGCAGCCGTGCATAAATTTGTCTCGTTTATTCAATTTTTTTTTTTTCAGAAAGTATTGAAAGAAAAAAAAAGTAGCTGACAACGTTTGTTTAACACCCCAATCCTCGATCCGCCCTCCCCCGTCCCACCGTGAAAACGTGACGTTTTTCCACATTATTTTTTTATTCGATTGTATGTGTCGCAAATTTGCTGTTGTTACTCACTCCCCCTTCGTGCGACTCTTCTAGTGTGCATGCATTTATAATACCGATGTCCATAGTGCAAGTGGACTGCAATGCCATTTATTTCTTCGGCCCATTGCTACAATATAGATAAACAGAACGAGCTAAGGGTCGTCTGACACGAAACGCTGGTAAAAAAAATTAAATTAAACGACGACGGTGCAACGTTGCGCGATTACATTGCGAGTGCGTAATTAAACACAATCATTGCGTATGTTATTGGCGCGATATCGATCTAGCGCGTTGAGTTTTCCGACGCTCCCGGCTCTGTTTGTTTAGCCGCTCGGAAAATTCGCGGCCGCGCCCGGTGCCAAACGGTCGCAAGCGCCTCGCTTCGCCTGATACACTTCAATTTGTCTTAGCGGCCGACTCCAGTTCCCGTGAAACTGCTTCTGTTAATTCACAATTAATATATAGTTGAGCGTGAGGCGGCCAAGTAACGAAGCGAGCGATAAATTACAATGAGCGCCATTCAAGATTTATGCCGGCCCGACGCTAGACACTCTGTCCAACAAAGACTTTATTCTTCAGCCGAGCGCTAGGCAATAAAAAGTTTTTGATGCTTTTCGCAGAGAAGAAGAGGCGGCCGCGGAGGGCGCAGGCTCCCCGGGAAAAAATATGAATAATCACAAAGAAAACAGTCCAGGCGACGTGATTTATACTTCATCTTATTTATTAATGTGTAGCTGGGTGGCGAGGGCAGCCCCTTAAATAAGTTCCCGAGCAGATAAATAAGGCGCGACACGAGGAAGGAAAAGCGACGGCGTTTTTCCGTGGAAAAAGTTTGCAGCGTGCGTTCCCTGATTTACATGTGCAAAATGCTGATTAACGACTAATCTTGCGGAAAAACTCCCGCCGGATATCCTCGGATAGATATATTACCGCGCCGACTATGCATCAAATAAATAATTCAACTACACCCGTCCCACGATATACATAGTGGATTGGCTACTCAAAAAGGCTGTACACATCCCAGGACAAACATCTGGATGTAAAAAGGATACGTCTTAATTAATTCAGCTATAAAAATGTCTATAAATCAATTTGTGCTTATTATAATATTTCTTAGAAAAATAAAACGCTTAACCCATCCGCCACGGCGGCTCGAAAACAACCGTGTCGTCCGAAAGGTGTCTCTTAGGGACCCCAAGCATTTCATGTAAAGATATCAATGAATTTTTTATCAATATCTTGACATTTTATTTAAAAATCGATTATTCAAAGAATAAAAACAGTTATTCATGATGACGCGTGAATGACAACGCTATCGGGGACGTCACACAGCACATCGTACCGGATGCGAGCGAGAAAAAATATCGCTCGCGTGGCAACAGCAGCGTAAATTTTTTATTTTATTTTTCGCAATTGCAGATAATAAAGGAAAATTATTATTTATAATATTTATACCTTAAGAGTTATTCGAGAAAATTTTGGGGTACCCAATATACCCCATCGAGGGATGATTGATCTTCACGGCGTGATCTACGTTATAATTCAATAATTTGACAAAAAAAAATAAGGTTAATTGTCACATTTTGTTATTGAGATCACGTCTCTGGCGCATTATGACGTTGGTAACCATATCAAATGCTTATTTAACCCTTTACACTCTGTGTACTTATAGTCGAATCTATGATTTACTCAATATTTTTTTTTACAAATTTACAAAAAGAGATCATTGGGAAAATAAATAAGAAGCATCTTTAGGGTTTCATCTGATATCCGATTTAATTTTTTTTTAAATCAAATATATAAAAACGGAGTGGAAAAAGTATGGAAAATTGCTGATGATCTATGATTATAAAGATTTTTTGTAGAAATTAATTTTCATCCGCACCATTCCAATGAATTAATTTTCCCATTTTCGCGTAAATTAAATTTTTCATTGTTAAAAATAAAACGATATTGAATAAACATATTTTAATTAGGATAAGCAATTTACGCTATTTTCTCAATTTCATCCGTCGGAGCTTTTATTATATATTTTATTAAAAAAAAAAGGAAAATTCAATGCTTTCACATCGCATATGGCGCACTCACTACACTGCGACCGAATATATTCGTGGTATATTTTCGTTATATAAAATTTCCCAATTTTTTTTTATATATATCATATCGCATTATAGAAAGGACGATTCAATGTCAGATGTTATTAAAGATGATAAGCAATAATGCTCGGTGTCTATTGTGGGACAATTCAAATCCAATAAAATGGCCATAAAATGGTCCGTGTTCACACGCACCGAAAATGAGTAACGCCGCGATATATATGTACATACGATCGTATGTGATTTCGGGCGTACAGTAAGTCAAATCGTCCTTTGGATTCCAATGTAATTCATTGAACCGTGGATTATGTAAAAATGAGTATTTCCTATCGGCGGTGGTTCATGTCTTATTCATGGGTTCCGGCGTCCAGTTCCGTGGAACTCATCGACACCAGCATCACGTAACGTGACATTCTTATTTATTATATACTCCAGAAGAGTCGAATAAAAAATAAAATCAAATAAAAAAATGGCATTTTCATCCGCGGTGATAAATAATTATTATTTCCCACACGCGTGTGTCTCTCTACATTATGTATGATTGATACAAGAATACCGGTCTCGCTATCCATATAATTCGGATATTATATACGCCGATGTAATTTACCATTGAACGTACCGTGGCATTGAATTCAAAGACTACAAAATGTCACAGAGACGATGATTAATAATCTTTTGCTAAGAATACGTCTAATCCGTCGAATTTTTTATATAAAAATATTTTTTTTACAACTCCACGTCTTTGGCCCGGCCGAAATAAATCGTATGTAAATGAATTTCGGACTGATTCATTCCCTAGACGCGGTATTTGTATTTGCATGTAAAAAATATATGTCAATTGATACAGCAGTGTTTGTTCATTAGGGGGTCGTTGCACCCGATCGCAAAACACATCATTTATGGATTTATTGCTATTTTTTTCAATGAAATCGTATAGATTTGCGTAAATAGAAAAATTTTGGCAGGTCGCCGTGAATATTTAACGAGCCTCCGGGTTCAAACGCACCGAAGAATCGCTCTTTAAAATCCGATATTGAAAAAAAATCCGCCAAAGTTCACCTTGAATCGCCTAATGATATAAAAGAGGGCAACCGGTCTGACCGCACGGAGGAGGTTAAAAATTAATTAATTCCCGGAAAGGCTTGTGAACCAATTTTGTTGTTGGTACAAGAAAAAAATTGGTATTATAAAGAAGAACTAGATAAAAATCAACACGGACAGAATTGTAAATTGACGTAGGCTCGGTAATAGGTTTCATGATGAATACTACTCAGAAAAAAAAATACATAGTAATTGATAATTGAAATGCCCATTTGCTTGTATCACGAGAGAGCAAACCGGCGTGATTGTATCTCGAGTGAGGAAAAAAAATATCATCGCAGCGGGACGCGGGAGTAAAGATACCGGCTACCAAATTACGGATTGATGATAAAAATTATAATGACACGAGAGATAACGTTAAATTCCTTAGGGCATAACGCACTATCATTATTTATGCTAATCGTGAAATATTAACATTAATTTGTCGTCACGAACCGCTGATTCGGTTGGAAAAATCCACACAAAATTAATAAATAATTAATTCAATCGCGGGGTTGCTGCATATCATATTGCACCGGAATCGTTTTTATTTTATTCTTTCAATGATATATAATTGGTCAATTAATGCGCTTAAATAATTACTCGTCATTAATAGGCAATCAGTGTTATGATGCGGCCATAATCGTTAAAATATATGGCCGGCAGGTATTGAGATCATGAGATAATTGTTGTTTTTTTTTCACGAAAAAAAACCGGTTTATCACATGCAGTGTTATTTATTTTTTGACCGATTTTGAGTATGGTCTTTGAGTGGTATATGCATGTGAGCGTGTGCGTGGTCGCAGTCCGCCATGAGATGGTCAGTAGTTGGTTGTACCGTGTCCGGATCGCATGATTGGCGCCCGAACTAAATAATAGCGCCCGGGGCGTTAATAGGAGCTTTTTCACCCTGGTATAAAAAAAACACTGACAGCTCCGGACAGTGGTCTTCGTGAGACCGGCGCTCTGCACGCGAACTGAATCGGTATGGCGTCAATTTCCGGACGAAACGAGCCATTTATTCAAATATGTACGGCGATTAATTTTTCATTGGGCTTATTATCCCATTGGGGTCATGTAAAAATATCATAAATATAAGTATTTGCAGTGGGAGATCATCAGACGTGGCTATAGACCAGCGACGCCCAAATCACATTAGGAATAAATCATTAAATAAATTTAAACAGGCAATTTATCTAACATTTCTTTTACAGAGCTTTAAAGCTTTCGAGATGTAATATCGAAGACGAATTTTAGAAGAAAATTATGTTTTGTCAGGACGTTAGTTCCAGATCCAGATTTTTCCAAAGGAGGTGAAGGAGGCAAAGGAGGAGATGAATTCTTCATCAATATCATGACATTTTACAAAAAAATGGATTATTCTAAGAATAAAAATAGTTATTCATGATATGCTCCATAATTTGGTCGCAGACTGAGCTGTCGCAGCACGTATCTATGGTACGTTTCACTTGCACTCAGCACATCGTACCGGATGCGAGCAAAAATATCATGCCTCATTCTGTCCGTGCTAGGGATCCTCATTAGTAAGGCTTTTATCTGATGCGATCATTGTAAGTAATTTTCTGGATAGTTTTGTTTGGTTTCACTGTGTCATAAATACAGTTTTCATTTATAAAGTCTCTAAGAAAAAATATAAATCCTATTATTAGATTATCTTCACAGTCATCCACAATTTGTTTAACATTTTCCACTCCTTGGCCAGACGTATTGGCCCAAAATTGTATTTTTATCAAACAACTTGTATCACTTAAAGTCAAGATATTGTTGAATTCTTCATCAATATCTTGACATTTTTTTTAAAAAATATATTATTCTAAGAATAAAAATAGTTATTCATGATATGCTTCATAATTTGGTCGATTTTTGGATTTTTTTAACTAATCAATATGATACGTAAACGGGAACGCTCTCGCAGCACGTATCTATCGCACGTTTCACTCGCACTCAGCACATCGTACCGGATGCGAGCAAAAATTGTTGTTTTTATTATTTTTTCCTAATTGCAGAGCAAAGATTATTTATAATATTTATTCTTTGGATATTTTTAGACAAATGCAAAAGGTTTGTAACATATTAAATTTATAATTAGGTTTATATTAAAAGGGTTATTAAAGAAATCGGCACGGCTAGGTTAACAACTAATCGGGCTCACGAATCTTGTTAAAAATAAAATTGTGTCCTCAAATGCAATAGTTTTCATAGTAAGTTGTCCTTACATTTCGTGAGAGTATGTATTTAAATAAACAATAGACGTAGTAGCATAGCATATAATTCGGTTTTCGGCCGATTAAATTAATTTTAAAAAAATGGGCATAAGAATAAAGCATGTTTCCTCTTAGTTCTCCTGATACTAAAGTAGTTATGCTTTTGATGATTATCACAAGATGTCTTGCCAAAATATATATTTTTTATGGACACGACGATGCTAAAAGCATTTATATATCATGAAAATAAATCATAGACAGGATGTTGCAGCTTTTAAGATTGCTCAATCAAAGGAAGATTTAATAAAAACTATTCATGTGTTCAGATCTTTAGATATTAATAGTAACGATTCAGAATAAGAATCAAATCTCACGTTACTGCATAAGAATTATTATTCTGGAAAAAATGTCATTTGTCGCGAAATCAGAAGCCCCCAGTGTTTCTTCCGGGTAATTCGCTGATGTAATACGATTCCGTTATTGATCCAGATGTATCAGCGAGAGTTTCCCGGAGAAAACAAGCCAATTAATAATATCTGGCGGAACTTGTTTGCACAGGGGAATCGGACCGAATATTGTCTTTGTCCACATTCAAGACTGGCAATTTTCGTGTGCAAAACAAGAAAGAGCGTCCCCGCGGGATCGAATGGGACTTTGGGTTAAAACTTAAATGGATACTTCCACCTGGAAGTGGTGTTTGCGATAATGTTAGTTATTTCTTTCGGCGGTGCGGGACGATAAGGGAAGGCGGATCTCGCGTTTTATTAAATTTTTGCTAAAAGTTCGACCCGCAAAACCCGGACAAATTGGGTTCGCAGAGACCTTGCCTCAAAACACAATCTAAACGGCCACCGTTCACTTCTGCGTAATGCAAACGGCTCACACTTCCTGGATCGTAAAAACGTCAGCTTTGGCGACTGCATTTTTCCGAGCTTTTGTGCAGCGGCCGGGGCAATGTCTCGGGGACCCGATCCTCGATACCATATGTCTTGTACGTGTGCTTGGTGACCTCAAGCGCGGTTGTGGAACCGGTGTGTTTTATGTTCATGGCCGACCAGTGGCGCTAGCGTGGGCAGCCAATTCCCGACAAATAGAAAGTGGTAAACAATTCATAATGCAAGGACAGATGCGGAGTGTAGAAGCCCGCAGATAACCGCTTTTGCGAAATCAAAGCGGAATTTATTTTTCAATAAAAATTTCGCATCGTTTATTATCCCCTCTCAAGATGGAAAGACTGTTCCATCGCTGGGGCGTTGAAAAAATAAACCTTTCAAAACCAATTTTCATCGCGAAAATATATTTTTCATCGCAGAGATATTTTTTCCGAAAATAAAATCATAATATAATCGAACGAAAATTAATCGCAGCATCCACTTTCAAAATAAGCGTGGTGTGGTGCAATCAGAATAGATTAACATCTTAATGTCCTCCAGTCAATGGCAAGGCGCAAGGTAATTACGTCGTGTTTTTTTTTTATTCATAATCACAATTTTTCATAATGCAAAACTTGGCCTATACACTCTGCTTATATATTGACCAAATAAAAAAGCAAATATATATATATAAACAAACACTCAATTTATAATGCAAATTAGAAACGAGGAAAGGTGTCGACAATGTTATTGTTCATTATATGGTAGCTTCAATGTCACGTCTCTGTTTGGCATCGACATATATGGACACAAAAAAATATACGATGACAGTGGTTCATAAATCATAAAAATTAAAAAAAAAACATAGCATCTGACCTCAAAAAAAATATATAAATAGATATACGGACACACTCCACAACTGCCAATCTAGAACTTTATTACTGTCGTAAAATTTCTTATTTTTGTATTAACCATTAACGACAGACACAATATAATTGTAATTAGTTGCTATTGAAAGGGCAATAAATTGTCTATAAAGCCAATTCAAGACGAGTTTACGTTTTAATCCGGACTTTTTGTATAAACGAACACCTCAGAGGATATAAAAGCCTAATTTATATTAAAAACCAATAGATTATGATCGCATGAACAAAGGACATAAGTGCGGAAGATGCTACAGCGAGACAGAATCGTATATTAACTGGAATTTTATCGAGAAGAGATTTAAGGGTAGGCGGATACATTATACGTTGAAATGCGTCTAGACGCTTTTCCTATCCTGTTCTGTAGTGAACAGGTGAGTTATTTGGATGTGTAACGACTCTTATGTAGATCTTATAACCGATCTAGCGGCTCGGAACCAACGGCTCTGGCCGATGGGGTCTATTTTATATGAAATAATGAATGATGTTGATATTTTTTGATAATACTTTGACATTTGTTTTAAAAATGGATTATTCTAAAAAAAAAATATTTTTTTTACTAATATAACGCGTAAGTGACGAACTCGACGATGTTTCACCAATTGCACAAGCGCAATGTTTTTTCTCGTCGCTCATATCCGATATGGAACGATAAAAAATATCGCGCCCCTATTTTTTTCGCAATTGCGGAAAATAAAGGCCAATGATTATTAATATTTATTTTATAGACATTTTTAGACAAATACAAAAAGTTTGGATCATGTAAGATTAATATTAAAACAGTCAGGGTCCCAAATATACCCCATCGGTTAATTATTCAATTATAGAAACAAATTGTACTGAATAAGAAGATAGTTTTCTTTATCTAATTTGAACAAAAAATATTCGGATTGTTTTAGTTCAAAATATTCCTCAAGTTTAACCCATCCATCACGCGGCTCGAAAACAACCGCAACGTCTGAAGGGGGTATCTCAGGTACCCCAAGCATTTTAAATCAAGATATTGATCATCAATATCTAAACGCTAAAAAAAATATCATGATATTGAATAATATTTTGACATATCGTACGTTTCACACGTACTCGGCATATCGTACCGGATGCGAGCGAGAAAACACATTTTTTAAGCAATTGCAGACAATAAAGGAATATTATTGACGTGTAGGAATTATATTATTAAGGAGTTATTCATTATTAATATATATCAAGATAATTAAGGTGAAGGGTTAAAAAAATGGTCAGCATTGAATAGATGGAATACGATTCTTTCCATTTATCTCGATAACTTATCGTGGCTAATCTGCAATATAATTGTGATTAACCCGTTGAAAAAAGTGATGATTGAGTCCACGCCCTCCAACACCTAGTTGTTGGCCAGGATTTGGTCTCGCGCACGCCTTTAGCTGATCACGGCACTCGTATAACACTATAGTTAGTGTGATAACAGCTGATAAACACTACAACCAACCCCTCTCCTCCCCCGCACGGTATTATATTCAATCGCCACGCGATTCGCCATTGTTAGGGGTTTTGCACGCGTGCGGTTTGCACGCTGGCACATATTGATTATACGTCCAGATAGCCCCTGCCACATATTGATCTATTTTCATGTGCGAGCATTGTTTTCCTAATCGATCCATTAATTATTCAGCGTGCATTAGAATACACGGGCTAGATTTTAAATCGATAAATAATGTGACAATGTTTTTTTTTTGGGGAAAATCGAGGAAAAATCAAATGATTTTATTTTTAATATATTGTTTTTATTAAGATAATGATTGTTGATGTTATTTATACGGTTTTTTGTAAATATGTCTCGGAAAATTCCGGAAAATTTTCAGAATGTATTATTGAAATTATATATTATGCTTGGTGGAGGATTCGTGGTCACCGCGTCGATAGCCCTAGTGTTTTTTTTTTATGATACAAGGGCGTAACGCACATTTTCGGTGCCATCGGCGAGTGAGTCTGCAGATTTTCGACGCGAAAAAAAAATCGTTGAATCTCATACGTGCACAACATTGTCTCGTGGCTAATGGCGCGATGTTTCAAAACCCATCACGCTCTTGCGGATCATGCCGAACGTGGTAGTCGGAGTTACGGCAACGTACAAAAAAACTGGTAATTTCATTTCCATTGCAATTTGTATTCGTGAGGCGGTAGCTACTGACAGATATTGATTAAAAAGCAACGATTACGAAAAAAAAAACATCAATCAAAACAGCTACTGTGTATTAAGATTGGCCAACGTGTAGCGCAACATTTAATTATATCAAGATGCAAAAAAGCGAGCTACCAAGAAAACAAACACGCTGAATCTTGTTCGATGCTCTCCGCTTGTTACTTTTTTTTTTTACACTTTTGATTGACCGCGCTCCAGATTCGATCGTGTCGTGCCGAAAATGCACGAGGTATTTATGCGGCTTTCCGCCCTTGCGAATTTCCCAGACGCGCGCCACCTGTAATTTTCCGACTCGACAATTTTCCCGCGGATAATCATTCGGCGGCCAAACGAACGTGCACAAAATACGACTGTTAATTGGCAACGCGTGGTAATTATTTATAATTGGACTCATCCTTGAACGGGCGCCCTCCAATTTTCGCAATGCTTAATCCAATTTAAAAGTACCCGTCGCCCTGGACTCGAGGCTCCCGAATTCGCAGCACGCGTCTTTTATTATTCATTGCAAATTCGGTCCCTTATTCAAATTTGAATATATTTTATATAATAGATACGTCGTATATCAATAAAAACAAGATAGTGTAATTGAAATGTCAGGTAATCTCGGATCGTGTTCCCCATAAGCAATACCCATTCTGTCAAGTGATATGGAATTGCTTTCTAGATTCCTTGAAGCGCAATCTCTTAAGCGCTGCGATACCATTACCGGACCCGTGCAGAGCGAGAGAGAGGAGATGTTGTAAAGATTGGCTCGATGGTCTTCTGACCTCTAACATTCTCGATATCGATAAGCCAAATCCGAGCTTCTCAAACGCTTTATTTCATATTTTTTATATGTGCATATATAAAATTTTGTGACGAGATTGATGCCGCATCGATGCGGCGGGAGTTCGCTCCGTCGATTCCGGAAGATCCACCCGATACGACAAAAAATCATTACGGTGTACATCCGGCTTCCGGCACACTTTTCCATAACGATACTTTGTCGCAATCGCAATCGCAATAAACCCCCCTCTTCCCTTCTATCATCCAAAGGATGTCCACTCGATTATCCGGCGATCGTATCGCTCAGGTGCCCGAGGTCGAAAGTGCTCGGATAGACCTCGTGTTTTTTTTTTCATTTTTTTTTTAGACTGAAAATTTCCCACGATCGCATTAAGTTCATGTCTCGACGCCATTATCCGAGTAACCGTTTATGTAACAAATGTGTAAAAATGGAGTGACGAACCGGACCGAGAGAGGCCTCGTGCATCGAGCACGAACGCATCTCACGCACGCGTCCAATGCAGACAGAACACGACGCGTTCGTGATGCCGATAAAAACTACCATATTCGACCATATCGATAAACACTGTGATCATTTACAGTAAGTCCCGATCTTATGCGATTTACCGATATGCAAATATTTCATTAAAAATCGCGAAAGAAAACTCGGAAAAATTTTGTATGTCGGAAAATTGGAAAATTCATTCGACGCGAGATGAATCGTGCAAGACGAATGCCGCGTAAAACGAGCCACGTTTTTATTACATACATAAATTTCACTCCAATTCAATCCATTAATATTTATTCAAGAAAAAAAATACATTCACAACAAATTTGGTAGTTAATTTTCCAGACATTTAAATATTCCGCTAATCTTGACGTACGATCATCTCCATTATTTATTACACGCGCGCCCCATACACGTTCCGCTTTTAATAACAAATATATATATATAAATACATGAGAGAGAAAA
>JAGXCT010036086.1:0-39170 GCA_022495035.1 Philopotamus ludificatus | reverse complement strand
AGATGAATGCTAAAATTTTATAACAAGTAGGATTTATATTAAAAGAGTTATTCAAGTAAAATCAATAATTTGATGTACCCAATATACTCCATCGCCACGGATAGGTTAATGATTCATTTTTAAAGCAAATAAATTTGAGAGAAAAATATTTTACTGTTTTTGTGAATCATGGGGCCACAACGTGTGGCCCAGTCAACGGCTTCACTATTTTATTCAGCTAGATACCATTTTTTTTTCTATTTCTTTTACGATTTTGTACAAAACTGCAGCATCAATTTGAAATGTCAAGATATGGACTCAAAAAGAGCTGGCAATTAGTTCCGTACGTTCATCAACGCGTCACGCAACCACTCGAAACAACTTGAATACAAATGCTGTTACAAGATCTCCATCATTGCTGTGTCACTCCGAAAATTATGTTTGACACACGAGATTGTGCGAGCTCGGCACGCAGGTCCTCGACTTCCGCTTCGGCTACACGTTCTGGTATACGGCCATCCTCATCCGCGACTCGTTACCATGATAAAATGGTAATGTAATTGATATTTGAAAATTAATTTGAAGATAATGGTACAGGTTTGCCGGGTTCTGCGGCGCTGACTAGACGGCGGAGACGGCGACGCCTGATGAATCACGCGCCATAAATCAAACGTCCGTTACTCGCGCGGACGCCGTCCTCAGCATCGGAATATAACACGCCCGAACCCCCTAATACGAGTATCATATCAAGAATGCGAATTTCATTAAAAATTATGCGACGATTAACGACGATCAATTATTATGGAAGCGTGTATTTTCCGCGTCGGAAAAACAACGAAAATATTTTTCGGGCAAAAAAGATGATTCACGTCCGTATTCCCCTAATTCCCAATTATTAATTGCGGCCAATTTGCCCGCAAATAATGACGCTGTTACGTAAGAATATTGGCTAAACTTATTAACATTCCGGGACGAAACTTATTTAAACTGGTATATCAATTTTATTTCGCGGAGGGGGATGAGACGCAGAAGACGCTTCTTGCATCTGAAAAATGAGCTTCAGTATACATGTGGGGGGTGGAAATAATAATAAAAAAAAACAACTGCGAGATCTTCTTTGCGAAAATTGCAAGATGGGCGTATATTGCGAGACGTGCAAAAAAGTGATGAATTTTTTAATATACGGCATATTAAAGCGACGCCGAACACAATAAAAATGATCCGTGTAAAATATGTGCAGATTAGATAAGTTGGAATCGGCTAATATGGACCATTTATTTTCTATTAATATCGGCTGTTATTTTTTCCCCGTCGAAAACAATTTTTATTGCCGCGGGAGTGACGCTGCGCCGCCATTAAAAGGGAAATCGTGTAGGGCATTAAAAGTTTTTTGTTTTTCCTACATTCGTAATTGGGATTGGGTGGAAATCATAAAAGTGGTTCCTTGTTTGATATTCCAACGTGGAAGGATGCCACAACCGCTGGGAAACAGCCGAACGCTGTTATTCGACCCGAAAATAGACCGAGAGTCCCTTTGTGGCGGCAACTTATTTACCATGAACTGGCAAAAATTCCGTATATTTGACAATGCGAAAAAAGGCAAAGGGTCAGGCCGGTTAATCTCCGGAAAAAAGTTTCGCAGGCGGCGCCAACAGTATCTGGAACACGCTCCGGCTGTACAGTTAACAGTTTTGCGTTTGGCAAAAGGGAACTGGTTTGATGGCAGTCGCCTTTTGTCAGTAGCCAATGTAATTTGCACGCTGATGGCTTAATGATGTAATCCATGAGGAAAATGAGAGAATATTTAACCACAGCCTTTCGTCTCGTTTTGAATTAAAAAAATAAATACCCAGCCTCTGAATGATTGCCACTGTGCGCCGGAGACTACGAAGCGGATATACCAATACTCGATGATACGAGAGTCATTCGAATAGTATTCCACGTATCAATAATATATAATATTTATATATCCAATTTGTCTTTATCATAATAAAAAAATCTAAATTCTGAATTAATTGTCAAAACAAGATGTTGATTTTCTTTCAAATCTGAACTTAAACAGAAGTAACGATCTTCAGACATAAGCAAAGGATTAAATTGGTAATGCAATAGCCATTATTTAACCCTTTAATTGAACCATACAAAATATCTGCAAGATTCAGATCGATATAACTATATAATTAGATCGGTTCTTATTGGTGGTTACAAAATGTATATAACACCCATATATAAAACCCAAACAAATACTGAACTAGAAAATTAAAAAATCAAAAACCAAAGCGTCAGATTAAGTAGAAGAGTTTAACAACGCAAATGAAAATTATCTGAGGTAGTTTGAAGTGAATACTGGAGATAAATAGATAAATACTTTATTACCTGCAATTGCGAAAAAAAATAAAAACGAGAGCTTAGTGTGTATGACTGCCATTAGATCATGAATAACTATTTTTATTCTTAGAATAATCCATTTTTTTTAATAAAATGTCAATATATTGATGAAGAATGCATTGGGGTATCTGATATACCCCCTTCAGATGATGCGATTGTTTTCAAGCCGCCATGACGGTAGGGTTAAAATATACATTCAACCCTGAAACGTGTCTTTGAAGAAGATTCACAAATTCTGCTGTTTATTGACGAGTTGATATCGAAGAATTTAATACAAAGCAATCGTATCTCTCGTAAAAATTGAATGCATGTAAAGACATCGAGGCCCTTGGCATTTAAAGGACCTTGGGGGCCTTGCTTTGACAACACAGCTCCAGGCTCATGGCTGTAGGTTGAGTTGGACGTGCCTCTACTGGTGTTTGGAAGGTGGATAGAAAAGCCCAGCACCAAACAGTGGTAAAGACCATCTTCGGGTTAGAAGGCCATTTAAAATAAATAAATAAATAATTTAGGGGGGCCTCAATGTTTATCAAGTCGGGATTAGCTAATAAAAAAATAAGAATGAGAAGATATACATATTGAATTAATTCTAGTTGCTGGCAAAATCTGACCTAATCAAGAGAATTGAGAATTTAAAAAAAATATAAGGGGCTTAAGGCCTCTTTGCATCGGGGCCCAAAATTTCTAGCTACGCCACTGCATGCATGAGTCAATTTAATATATTATTAATTATTTGAGATGCATGTCTGCAAGTAGCTCATTGCAATTTTTCAAGGAAGTGTTCGCTCAGCCTTGGCGCGTCGAAATCGCGGATACCCCAACAATGCACTTCTATTGCAGTGACCCTCGGCCACGGCACACTCGCTGCACAAAAATAATTAGCCAATCAAATCCATAGTTTTTTTTTGCATCGCACCAAATCAGTCCGAGATCGGTAGATTAGCGGCTGATGCCCGGATAATAGAAAGGAGAGATACGAAGCGGCAGCGACAGCGGCTCGTGCCGCCTTGAAAAGATGACCGTTTTTGCGACCGCTTTTCGGAACTCTTTTCGGTCACTAATTGCCGGAGCACGAGGAAAATAAATTACTATTTCTCTATTATACATAATGACCGGGATGTAATTGGCCACTCCCCACACGTCAGACAATCATCGGCCAGCAATAATGCGCCTTTGATGCCACTTCAAAACGATCTAAGCACTTCGCATTATGCCTGCCGTGTTACATCAGCGGAATGAGGTGGTGATGATGAAAAAAATGGTAATGCATGAAGGTCATTACTCACACGGGCCATGTATAAATAGTGCACATACACACACGGTGGCCGAAACGGCCGCGATGTGTGACCTCATCATCGATGGCGCTAATCCACGATCCGACGCCGATCGTGGAAACTGGTCACAAAACCCCAAAAAAAAATATCTAAAAATTAAAAACGATGCGGATCGAATTAATGCGTATGTGTACGTTCGCGTTACATAAATATGCAACACGTAAGTTTGATAATTCTTCCGTATTTTTAATAAAAACTTTCACTATTTTTTTTTTTTATTATATTTAAAATATTATATATATATTTAAAATAGTAAAATTTATACGCGTAGAAATATGATAATTACACGTGGCGGCTAACGGGTTCAGCATGATCTTAAGAGCTGTTATGGGAATAGAGTTACTTTGAACACGCGTTGTTTATTACGTTTATGCGACTGGTACGCATTTAATTATATCGTAAATTAACTCCGCGAAAATGTTCAGAGGGCATCGGATTTAATTTTAAATAATATCGATATGAAAAAAATACAGATTTGCATCTGAAAAGTCCGTAATCATTAATTAGAGAGACAACGCCGAGTTCAGTGTACATTTTGACCGTGGCTTAAGGGCGCCCTGGGGTAGCCGTTGAACGACCTAGAGGCCGTAGACAGTCTGGTTCATGGATACACTTCCTAAAATTTATTTAATATAAAATCACGCAGTGAAAAAACCGCAATATTGCGGCCGAAATCAATTAAAAAAAATGTTCTACGAATCGTTACAGTGGCATGAATTACGGCTTACCTGCAAATAAAATAAAATAATTAATACAAAATATATTGAGAGGCACAGATTTACATTTAAAATGCGGTATATTATCTCATTACGTTGAAAAAATCGCCGACGGCTACGGGATCAGGTATCGACGCCGGTTCCATCGCAAGATCTTTCATCCAAATTGATAAACACATTACGGAAAATCTTCCACTGTGACGCAAATCGTCGCTTTTTCTTATATATATTATAATTTATACGCTTGTCAATTCGATGCATTCGCAATATTCATACCGTATGTCATGTTCTGAAATGAAAGATATTACAATTTTCCGGGCGGAGGAGTGGGGGGAGGGAATGATTTACGAGCGCCATTACGCTTCACGTCTTTGGAACTAAGCCACAAATCCTGCAATGCGTGAGATGCTCGGCAATCAGCCCGTATCATTACTGTGCTCTTGTGTATGACTAAATGTTATTTTAAATAATGTTATTCAGTCTCGAAAAGGCCGACTGTATTCGACGGCGATCCCTTTTCAACAGTAATCAGCCGACAATCATATCAGCTGATCTCGATCAGTCTCCCGGCACCGAGAGACTTCAACGCGCTGATTAGCATTAACAGTGGCACGCTAATATATTCATAAAAAAATAAATAATATCTATATATATATATACCTCCCCGTATATTTTTTTTCAGATATTTAGTATTACGGTTACAACGCCGTATTAAATAACAGTTTAATGAAATAATTGTCGGTTTAATAAACGCGATCTTGTTTGACTAATATACGGTGTGAGGTATTTTTTTTCTCCTCTTTCAATGGCGATTGTACGTAGATCCGCGCGAGACAATGCTGGGAAAAAATTATCAAGGAATGTGCGTATCCATGTTAATTAGCCGGCCCCCATCTAATAATCATGTGTATTCCTCCGGTTGTTTTTGTATATATTCTTCTCAATTTTTACAACGGTTAATCGCGCAGGGAGACGACGCGCGGGTTTCGCGCTCGAAACGCGTCGATGTCTCCCGATATCGAATTAATCGTTATTTATTTTTATCGCTTGGGATTTCACGGCCGGATCCTTCCCTCAAGAGTTTCGGATAATTGTGAAATATCGCCAAGGGGGAATGTGGCAATGTATATTTTTTTCGCCTCTTTTTTTTGGGAAATTTTCAGAGTTCAACGGTCCATATTATATCCTCAATAAAAGTCAATTATCATAATGCGGTCACAGTCTCGTGGACGGAAGGAATCTTTGATGTTTCGGCGGATACAGATTTTTTTGTACCATTCCCGATGCAAATTTGAATATCATTCAATTGCAACAATACAAAAATTCGTATGGTTTCGCCGCATTTTAACATTTTTTATGAAAACAAAAAAATAAATCAGTGTTAAGGATTAATAATGAATACTATTAATTTGATACAGATTAATAATGAATAACTAGACTACGCAATGTTTAGCTCGAAGGATACTAAAGTTTCATATTTTATTGACCTTCTTAGAAATAAAATTACCCATCCATATACTGGTAAGATGAGACACAGTTGACTTAGCTATCGCTATTCGCTTAAGGACATTTCATTTATAAGCTCCGGTGTCTCTGATTAGCCAACCGAGGTATAGCATTTCTAACACTTCTTCGAATTGTGAGAGTACATTAGTACATTCCAGTACAGCTTCGAATCCGTCCCGGAATTTACATATCTCCACTCATTAATAACACTATAATGAATCTAAGTTCAAAGAACCATGCTGGCATACAGGTGATACTTCAGACATTTTTTGTATATTAAATTTCTTAGATATTTAATCGATCAGTCTTTCTGGTCCAATTTTTAGTTAAAAACGACATTAACTTGTATTTCCTACCGGGTTTTTGGGTATTTTTTGTCCAGACCAAGGGATAATATAGAGCGTTGTTTCTGGAAATTAGTCAATAGTGTTTTTTTTCCTAATCTTTAATGAGGCCCAAGACTAAAGAGATGCCTTTGCACTATTCTTTGAAGAGATTCATCATCTATGCGACTTCTACAAGGGTCCTGGCTACTTAAAACAACTGTCTCCAAGCCTACAATGTTGAAGTGGAAAGCACCAGACGCAATTGAAGTAATAGAACCGATTTTTTTCGCTCGTCTATTTACTTCTGACACCCTAGTGTACATCTCGGATTGGATGCTGAATTTTCAGTCATTGAAATGTCTTATCGTCAACAAGGCCTTCTATCCCTGGAGGAAATGAGAGTCCTGATCTTCAAGGTTCCTTGATCTTCAAGGTCTTCAAGGTGTCTAGATTGCGTACAGAGAGACGCTAAATCATTAAGACTGATCAGAATATGATGCGATATTGCTGTGGATCCAATGAAATGAAGGATGGTGCTGCTGACCCTATTCAGCACCATCGGCTCTATGTTACTTCATACATTATTATTATATGGTCTTCTATTCCGAAACTAATCTTTGCCATCTGGAGGACACAACGCGATCATGAGATTCTTATATTCACGTGCTAAACACCATCAGAGGCGCGTCCGTCTCAAACCTGAGGCCAGAACTACGATGGACGTCCTCCAGGTTAACTAGGCTCTTCAATACGGGTCTGATCGCCAGCCATAAGCCCGAGAGCTGAGCTGAAAACTCGCGGATTGCAACAATAATAATCGGATGTGGCTAGGGCCGATTTGTATTTAATTTACTGTCTGATCGGGCACGGATAGCGGCCTGGGCTTCCTATGGTTGGTTAGTAGAATCTACGGAATCTCGACCACGTCCGATACCGACACGCGACAACACTCAACTCCTGCTTTCAGTTATTCACGAAACTTTTATCCACAACAATGGAAAACCGTCAATCAATGATTATCAAAGGTATTGTTCAGTGCTGAATTATAGTGAAAGGGAGGAGACGTGCGCCGATATTGATGTCGACGTTGATCGAGATGTTGAAAGTATCAGCACATAAGAGAATCCACTAGTCTTAACTACGAGAGTACCACTTGTGTCCGCGTCTTTAAATCAAGAATACGGTATCAACAGTAGAAAGTAGTTTTTTTTTAAAGAGATAATATGATTTATTGTGCGGCTGTATATGTACCAAAAGTAAAACTCCACGAAAAACATGGAAAGCGAAGCTGATTGCCTGCGCCGGGGTCCGATCACGCCAACTCTTCCGAAAGTCAAATTTTTCTCAGTCGCCCATCTACGGCGCCACTCTGCGCATAAGTAATGCTCTTGAATTTGTATTCGGTGTAAGATACACACGTGCACACACGTATACATTTTATATGTATACATATATTATAATGCGCTCGAAATACATATTACGAAGTGGAACACAGGCAACGAATTAGAAATGACAAGGCATTATGGACAAGCTGGTCATACTGGTTTCGCTATGGTACCCGAACTCGACTGGCAACTAGGAAGTGTTTTTAACCGATACTGTTCGAACTTGATTCGTTACAATTTTTTTTTTATTCATCACATGTGCATTTCACACGTTGACCTTTGCCGTGATTGTGGAACGCTGGAACAATGGTACAACACCGGTGGCTGGGTTGGAAGAAATTGTTCAATGCCTTATTTGCTTTTCAACGCACGCGCCATGGGAAAACGCGCTCTATTGTTTCCATATATATAATTTTTTTTCAGCACACTCGGACATGGTAAAATTCAATACGAAATTAATTTTCTTATCCAAGCATGGAGATCTTTCGTATGTATAAGAATGGAGATTGAAACCATCGGTGTGGCAATTATGCAACGACCTATGCAACCGGTATACAAGCGGCAATTAACCGTTCTGCTAATGGACTCGCACACCGACAATTATGACGAAAAACACATGTATTGCCAATGTAACACTGTTCAAATTGTAATCGTGGTAAAAAATCAATGTTTTCGTCACCGTTGCCCATCGACGAAAACGCTCCGATCGCGGATTCAAACACTGCAGATTTATTCAATGCACAACGCTCGTCAAACGCATGACAAACAAACGATTAATAAATAACGATAAAAAAAATGCTCGATAAAAATTATACAAAGATTGTACACCGTTTAGGTCGTTAAGGCAAGAAGCGGAAAAATATTCATATACGTGTTAAAAAATATGATGTACGGCGTGTGTTTTTTTTAGTTCCGCCGCTGAAAAAAATAATAATAAATAAATATATTTCTTGGCGAATCCAATGAAAACATAAAATTTGATTGATAGTGAATGGCCGCATTGACGTTAAAAAAATGGCCCCATAAAAATCAACGGCCATAAAGTTTTAAGAACCGCGTGCACAACTCGGATAGCACAATGGTACCGATAAAAAAATGAACAATGTCATTATCGACCGACAAATTTTATTTACTTAAATATTCATGCAATTATCTTAAAATTGGACAGATCAAAAAAATGTTAATGAGAGATATATGGCGAATATTATGCATCACATGATGAATTTTTTTTGTACGTTCTTCCCCTCTGGAATTTCGATTGTGCATATAAACATGCTTCGATGCATCGCTGCATATTTTGGCAATGCATATAAAGCTTATCATTCATTCATTTGGCAGATTTGATGCATCTTAGTTATGCTAACAATCTAGAATTAGCTGAAAAAGCATAAAATATGCAACTGTCAGATCATTACAATGCTCTTCTAAACGTTTATTTAAAAAAAATACGTTAAAAAATAAAGAAGGTCGAATCAATATACGCAAGCAACTGTGGGCCACAATGTCTGGCCACACTAAAATGACCGGTAACCCAGCCGTAAATTGTAATTTGAACTTGGAAATTCAGCGTTTAATAAGAGAAACGTCTAGAAAGCACTATAGGAGGGACTGCCGTACACGCCGCTCTATAGCAGTTAGCGCTATAGGAGGGTTGACTGTATTCAATATAACGTCTGCAGCTTCTATGGCGAACTACAGACTCGTATCATTTTTTTTATATAAAAAGAGCTCGTTACTATGGCATAATTATATCAGTTTATAAATTTATTTGATTAATAATTATGGATAAAAGTGATTTGATGATATTCTAGCCGTGCCGATGGGGTATATCGGCTGGAATAACTCTTTTAATATAAATCCTACATGTCACAAACTGTTTGTATTCGTTTAAAAAAGTTTAAAGACTAAATATTATTAATAATCATTGTCATTTATTGTGTACAATTGCGAAAAAAAATTAAAATGCAGGAAAAATCGATGCTGTTACTATGCGAGCGATGCTTTTAATCGCTCGCATCCGATACGATGTGCTAAGTGCGAGTGAAACGCACGAGTGCCGCGTGAACAATCCATTTTTTTTAAATGTCAAGATATTAATGAAGAATTCATCGATATATTGACTTGAAATTCTTGGGGTATCTGAGATACCCCCTTCGGATGTCGCAGTTGATTTCGAGCCGCCGTGATGGATGAGTTATTATTAGTCCGAGATAAATTATATCAACACGTACGTTTATTGATCGCACATACGCACCTGAGGGCCAGAACGTGTGGCCATACCACAATAATGGGTTAATCTGAGGCTAAGCGTTAATTAGGACCGCATGAAAACGGGCCGTTTTGTGAGGAGGGACCGAATAAATTATTTTTTTCGCGTTTTTATTTCGGAAAAACTAGAACAATGCGAGAGAGAGGCGAAAGTTTCACGTCATAAAAGCGGGGCCGAAAGGGTCCGAGGCGGAGGGGGGGCGGGGGTGTAGGGACGGGGGTGTCGGAGGAAAATAATTGCTAGGGGCCCCCGAAAGGGTTTCGGATTAAAGGCCGTTCCTCATTTTGATTTATCCCCGTTATTTATTCGGGGGCGGCCAACCCCTGTATGGCCGCCCATGCCCAGGGCCGATTACCATACGATTTGCCCTCGTGATCCGCCCGCCCGCCTACAACATATTAGCCTTCAACATTAGCAAACCGCGGCCCTGGCCCGCAAGAACACATCTTCATATTTGATTTGACCCCCCCTGCCCCATGCGAAACCCCACTCGCCCACACCCGAAATTTATATTATCGGTGACATTTTGCAGTTTGTTTTAATTAAATTTGTCACCGAACAATTTTGGGGTCGGGATCAATACTTTTTTCATTCGCTTCAAAATATTATCATTTTTAATTTATGTAATACTAAACCGGCTTAGAAAACTTGGCCACTGGGCGTCGATAATAAATCGTTCGCGTTTAATAACGTAACACGAATGCCATAATAAATCAAGCATCATCGCATAGTGACGAAACGAGCTATGGAATAGCATTATGCTAAGCATTCGTACGATCTAAATTAATTTATCATGTTATTGTAGAACGAAACAGGGCGCGGTTAGGATGGGTTAAACAGCATTATCTTATCTAGTATTTAATTAAAGATGGGGCATTGTCGTATGAATGGAGATCCCGTTCACAATGTGGTCCATCCCGTCGCATTGCTACAGTAATAAGATTTGCGAAAGGCATTGTGCAAAAATCAATAGCGCCAGTTAGCGACGACCTTCGTCTAGCTCGTCTATAAACGGGGCATAGGGTCATCCAAGACGTGCGTATCCCCGAATATATAAGCGCAGATTCCGCGACGGGATTCCATTGAACACGATCTCGTCTACCTGCGGCATTGCGGTCAGAGGATCTAGTTGAGAAATCCAAGTTGGGCCACCGAAGCCATGTGGGATCGACCAAGGCCTGTCCGAGCGAGCGATCGTTACGTGAATCGGGACGATCGATGGCGCAAGACGATTGCAATTTTCCAGATGAAACGCGGCTGAAATTCTGATCGGCGCGACCGTGATCTTGACCTTGGACTCCACGCACGGGTTTGCCATTCTGCGTACGAGCAAATATCTTGACGGGCGATTATCTAATCGGAAATATCCGCGGCGTGCATATCAGCGAATATGATACTGTTTTATATTGCGAAAAAAAATGTAATTCTTCAAGGAATCCGAGACCCAATTCCGTGTGCGACCTCCATCCATTTGCCACAGTGTCAGTCATATGGCCACAATGCATGCCACCGAATGAAAATGCGAAAAAAACGCCAAAAAAATAATGATTGATTCAAAATTGAAGCTATTATATAACGTTCGTTGCTCGCACTAATGATGTGCTTCGAATTAATCGGTTTCACTTGATACCGTCGGATGTGGCTCACAGTTATTATTTACAATATTATATAGAACATTGCCAAAAAATAGGCTTTCACTCGAAAAATACATATAATAAATTTGTTGAAATAAAAATAATAAATATATAATATATATAACAATGTGTAATACCCAAGTTTCTATCCGAAGCGTATTTGTAAAGAAGTTTAGCAACGCGATAGTGGATTGTGCAAGCAGAACCGTTTTAATAACATCGTGTACAATTTAGCAACAACGTATAGCGAAACAAGAGCAGCGGTTATATACACAATGAAAATGATCGATTTAGGAATATGTCATAATTTTTATATTTCACACAGCCGAAAATTTATTCAGATCAGAATCAATTTGTATAATGACTGTGATTATCATACCGCGACACGGCGAATGCAAATGGGATCAGCGCGGATTGATTTATGGCGAAAAAAAAAGACATTCGTTAATTATTTGATTAAATATACAAGGTCGAGTCGAAAAATAGAATCGTCTCGAAAAAAAATCATTGATATTCCGCGATAGCGATACGTACGGAATCGATTGTGCAAATAATAAGTTATGGGTTCCATATCCGTGATTGATGTTGAATAACAATTGCTGTAATGTCTCGCTGGACACCGTTTTAGGCTCGGGAGCACGTCTCGGAATTGCGAGAGACGACGCTGAAGAGGATCTCTTCAGCAATCGATTTAACAAGCCGTTGAAGGATGGCCAATAAAGCGATGGACAATCTTCAGAAAGAGCTAACCTAGCCATGCCGATGGGGTATACTGGGTACATTGGGTTAATATAAATCATATCATAACACAAATTTTTAGTATTTGTGTAAAAAAGTCTAAAGAATAAATATTATTAATAATCATGGTCCTTAATTGTCTGCATTTGCGAAAAAAATGTTTTTTCTCGCTCGCATCCGCTACGATGTGCCGAGTGCGAGTGAAACGGACGAGTGACAAGTGCTGTGAGACCTCAGTCCACGGCGAGACATCGCCAAAAGCGTTATCATTTACGCGTCATATTGATAGGTTAAAAAATATCGACCAAATTATGAAGCATATCATGAATAACTATTTTTATTCTTTTTTATTCTTAGAATAATATATTTTTTAAAAAAAATGTCAAGATATTGATGAAGAATTCAACAATATCTTGACTTTAAGTGATACAAGTTGTTTGATAAAAATACAATTTTGGGCCAATACGTCTGGCCAAGGAGTGGAAAATGTTAAACAAATTGTGGATGACTGTGAAGATAATCTAATAATAGGATTTATATTTTTTCTTAGAGACTTTATAAATGAAAACTGTATTTATGACACAGTGAAACCAAACAAAACTATCCAGAAAATTACTTACAATGATCGCATCAGATAAAAGCCTTACTAATGAGGATCCCTAGCACGGACAGAATGAGGCATGATATTTTTGCTCGCATCCGGTACGATGTGCTGAGTGCAAGTGAAACGTACCATAGATACGTGCTGCGACAGCTCAGTCTGCGACCAAATTATGGAGCATATCATGAATAACTATTTTTATTCTTAGAATAATCCATAATATTTTAGTATTATTTAAACACGTTGCAGACTGATGACTAAAATATGCGTCAATTGTAAATCTATCGTTAAGAGCCGCTGACGCATTTATGCGTCATTTAAAATAAAAAACCAATGATATGGAAATTTTAACATTAATATATTCAGATAATGTTAATTTCGTTAAATCTTGAGTGTTTTAAACCAATTAACAGTTTTTTTTTGATTTTTTACAATAACAGCGAGCGAAATCTCATAAATCGCATTATGTTATTGGTTTTAAATATCGAGGGAGGTCATCCCGTGTTACGTAGGTACGTACATATATAAACGGATACATGCGTGACTCACGTAAGTTAGACCAGACGACATGCCAACGTTAAAAAATTAAAAACACTAAGTACATTTTTTTTTCAAAAAAAAAGAAAAACGGGGGTGAGATACACGTGATCATCGTACAATTTGATTAAAAATAAAAATAGCCGATTTTTATAATCATTGACATCGTGTCTAATGCTGTTAGAGAATCTACGGTGCGTTGGAGATGCACCGCGGGGTTTTTGAATGCCTTTCGAAACGGTAGAGTCAATTGTCACGAGCAAAGAAAAATATTATTCAGTTGCCATTGTCCACGATTCATTCTGCGTTTAGAAGTTTACGGTCACAAATTTCTCTGCTTCACGCTCTCCGTCAGGCTCCAACGACCACCGAGATGGTCACATAATAATCGAGAAAAATCAAAATGAATGAATCCCCCATTCCGATTCGAAGGGATTGACCGCGTCTTTTTTTTTATTTTCAAACACAAAACAATGACCAATTATATTATGGACGGGGTCAACGTGGAAGTAAACCTTGGCGTGAAATACGCACTTTTTTTATCGAAAAAAATGTAAATTTGTAAGATAGACGCATCGGAATCTGGCCGCGATTAGGGGCCTTCGGAGACTCGGAACAAAAGGCCGTGTTTCAAAACTGCCTAATTATCAGCTCGGATAACAATCTGTATGTGGGTATTTCTTTATATTCGAGGGCATTTCGCACAGTGGACACCATTGTCTCTATCGATACGTCGAAACCCTGAATATATTTAACCGCCAACGCGAAAATTTTGCTCATACCATCAGAGAGCTTGTGATGTAATATCATAATGGAAACGTTTCAAGGTTAACTTGTGCCGGTTAAATGAAAAAAAAAATAAAAAAAATAAGACCAGTTAATTTGTTTATTATGTACCCATTGAACCGCCGCGGTTCTGCAATATCGTCCGTTGAAACGATCCGTTTTAAAGTTCGTATCATCCGCGACGATCGCACAAGGGCGGTCGAGTTAAACACCATAAATCCGCCCGTTACACACAATTTAAATTCAATCCATATTGCACAAACACACACACAATAATCATAGTATTTTAATAAAACAATAATTTAAATTATTATCTTGGCCAGCGAAAAATTCAGAAAAAATGCGGAACAATGCCATTTTTTGCGCTAATCCACATTAGTAACCGGATGACATTTTGATCCAAGGTCCCCTCGCACGAACGTATGGATACGTAATAAAATTTCTGTAGATCAGTTATATTCTCATAACCATTCATATTAATATATCCATTGAGAGAAAAAAATCTTTCGTACGGAAAACTAGGTCTTAACACCTACGCCCGGCTTTAAAATAATAATATATTCAACGGTTTAAAATAAACTTATACGTAACCTTACGCCACAGAGTTTTGCAATTTACATTCAGGTGTAAAATGCATTCTCTTGAGCCGTTAGAGCGGCAATAAAATTTAACATAAAAAGATTTATCGTGTTATCCGAGCGAAAATACAAGATTTTTATACGGATCGGTGTTGCACTGTCGGAGGCGACACCGGTACGAAGAGTAAATAATTTCAAGAGTACACAGTTTAAGGCCGATTTTCTGGCAACGAAGAGGGCAAACATTGTCCAACGCCGACATCCTGTGTCAATAGACCGAGTTATATCTCATTTTTTTTTCACTCGAAAAACTCTTCATGCCGTTTAACATCACTGAAAAAAAAAAACGAAATACAATGCAATAACGTTGTGCAATCGTTTTTATTTTACTTTATCGCGAGCAAACGTTGTTCGTCGTATATTACTATAAATATTTACCCGGGCCGAAAGCTTAAATCTTCAATGTTTTTTAATACCTTGATACACTCGTGTGGCACGGAAACGTGTTTACCCGATCCTCCGCATATAAAATTATATATATAAGCCCAAACACTTGTCATTCATGATATATTAATTTATAACTAAGAAAAAAATTGTATATTAGTAACGTGGGGGTTAGTTTATTTATTCAATTCATGTCTACACTCTGTTTACAAACTATCGTTGACACAAACCCGTTTCGTATATTAACGCCTTCCCATACCACTACATCTCAGACACCCCATGGGTTATATAACCGATTTTTACGATTTTTTTTTACGAAGAATACATGGAACAACACCATGGTTGGGGGCAGAATCGGGCGGGGAGAGGGTTTGGGGATGGAAGCTCTGGTCCAATCCATCAATTAGACGTTAAAGTAATTAATTAAAGCCCAAGAACGCCAGCTTGGCGCAATAAAAACAACTTGAGCCCGGAATCCCAACACTGGAGCTTTGCAGATTAAGAAAAAGCTCGAATAAACACTCGCGAGAAATCTAATAATCAGCAATGATCCAGGCACACTTCTTAAACTGCGAAAAGAACGATTAATTCGGCGTTTATTTTTTTAAGCCAGTGGCGAATTCGGAAATGCGTTTCAATGTCTATATCAAAAATCGATAGGTTTCGGGATAAAATATGAGATAATCGAATTGTATTAAAGTTTTTTTTTAAATGGAAAATGTTATGTTCTGTAGATTGAATCAAGTTTTTTTATTCAATTAAAATAAATGTTTTTTTTTTAATTCTGATATCAGATTAAACCCTATAGATGATTTTCCCAATAAATATTTCTTTTAATACATTTGTAAAAAAAAATATAAAGAGAGTACTCATAGATTCGACTAAAATTGAAAACAGAGTGGGAAGGGGTAAAATTACAAGTAGCAAAGAATAATGACAAGGATTTTTGTTATTCGAATAATAATAAAAATGATGAAGCTGCTGAACGTCATAATTACTATAAATTAATATTATTAATTAACAATAAATATAATCTATATTTGTTAAATAGTACCAGATTTTTCAACGGTTTGATTAGATTAGTTAAAAATATTTCGGAGATTTAGTAAGGAATAGATTTAAATCTAAGAATAGAAAATTCTAGAAAAAAGACATTGAGAAGAACTAGTAAACTTAACAAGTTATGCCAACTGGTATAATATTTAGAGCAGGAATTATAATAGCAGAAAAAATACTATTAACTCTTTGACTGCTGAAGTACGATAAGAGTTATTAACCCATCCTTCACGGCGGCTCGAAAACGACCGCGTCGTCCGAAGGGGGTATCTCAGAAACCCTAAGTCAAGTCTTCATAATTAAGTCAATATTTTGGATTTTTTAACAAAATTAATATGAGAACGTTCTCGGCGATGTCTCGCCGCAAACTGAGCTGTTGCAGCAAGCGTCAATCACACGTTTCACTCGCACTCAACACATCGTACGGAATGCGAGCGAGAAAAAACATTTTTGCAGCAATTGCAGACAAAAAAACTTAAGGTAATCAATATACCCCCATCGCCACGACTGGGTTAAAAGTCTTGTGTTTGAGAAGTATTGTTATATTAAACAAGTTTTTGCCATCTATTCATATATCACCTTGCCATTTTGTGAATTTCCGAGCTGACTAACAACCGCGAAATAAACTTGTGCACTTGCATCGGCTTCCCGAGTGGAATAACTGAAAGTGAGCCATTCACCAGACGTTTCTAACTGTTTTTTTTTTCTGTTCCTATATATGTATATATATTTTTTGTAGCGACTTGACAACATCTGATCGTATGAAAATATATACAGAGTAGACAGTGGAGCTACGTGAGGTCGCATAATTTATTTTATTTAGTAGGTATTTAAAAAGAGGAGCTCGCTGGGAGAGCAAATCTGTTTATTTAACTACAGAGACAAACCGATGCCTTCATAAACCCCCATAGGAGCAGAATAGAGATATTTCAGAGGAAATGTAATAGCAGGGCACAAACACAACGCACGCATAATATCATCAAATATATTTATACATATATAATACATATATGGGATTAAGGAATTATGCGAAACGAGGTCGATGCGTGAGGAAAATTAGAGTTTTTTTTTATTCAGATAATTAGACAATTAAATTTAATGAATCCCTAATACGTTCGACGCATAAAAATTAGTACCGCGATAAAATTTAATTGAGCCCGTTCACTTAATCCTAGAAATAGAAGGCCGAGCATCGTTCGTTTGCACGCTAATGAGACAATTGTCGGATTTTCATTGATAATGGCGACCGTTGCGAAATTATAGCAATTATGGAAAAATTGTATTTGTTCTAACAACGTGCTAATCGTCGCTTATCAAACGTGTGATGCGGAAATTATGCACTCGGATGTGTGCATTCGTATACTACGTCCGCAAGTAATGCATCATATTAAATTATACAGTGGATTTCGATACACAAACGACCGTGAAAAAAAAAGCGATGAATGCGGGAATCATCCTTTCAATTTCAATGCACAATTCAAATGAAAGAAATTATTCCTTATTAACAATTTTTATCATAAAAATTAATACAACGATTGCGATATTTTTTAAAAATATTTACAGGTACATTTTGACTATTTGGCAGTGTCAAAAATGGTTCAAATAATCTCAAGATGGAAATTTTGATTTAAAAATAATAAAAAAAAGCGGAAAATTAGATGTAACAGAATGAAGTTCGTTCAGAAACAATTTCGTAGAAATTTGGAACCGAACTCGAAGTGATTGGATGGATAAAATGGACAAAGAGGAGTTACGCATTGAATTTGAAACAAATACGGACAAATCTTTTCAGAAAATAGCAGATACTATCGGTCCAGATCTAAGTATATTTTAAAATAATTGGCCAGAATCATAAACAGGGCGTGTGGATAGAGCATCTTTAAGCGATGAAAGCAAGTCTGTACGTGAACGAATGTGTCAAGAATTATTCTAATTAGATGTACATTCTTAATTTATTCGACATCTAATGAGAGGGGATGACAAATGGGTTATGTACTCGAATCTATGTCGCAAAAACAGTGATTTTCTAAAGGCCAGATACCACTGACAACGCCGAAGCTGAACCTAACGTTCTAAAAGGTACTTTTGTCTCTATGGTGGGATTATAAAGGAGTTATTCATCAGAAAATTCTTTAATATGGCTGGAATTATAGCAATATAATCTAGAAGGATTAAAATAAGCAAAAAGAAAAAAAAACAAGAATATTCAATAGAAAAAAAAATAATAAGAATTAAAAAGAATTGTATGCAAATGACATATTAAAATACTATAAAGATGGAAGAAAGTTTTGACTATGCTGGAGAGGATATATAAATCCATATCTCTACATAAAATTAGTAAATAAATCGTTATAACTGTATAGAGCATTAAAACACTATCACCAACGCAATTAGTGAAGCATCACAGTCTTAAATATCGCTGCTCTTATCAGATACGAACATAATATACTGCACTAATAATATACACGGCCATATGCATCATATGATCCAGATCCAATGACACGTGTCCTCACCACATACATCAGATTAATTAATATAATAATTTGGCTCAGTTCCCGCGAACGCACTATACCACAATGCAACGGCCTTTATAAGCGTGCTGTTATATAATACATTTTTTATTATTTTATCATTAATATTATTATCAAAACCGGAATGGGCGATTGAATTCAATGCACATTTCATTCGTTTGGTCTTCGGTGTTATATCATGAGATATCGATGCTGGGCATGACCTCAATCCCCGCGTAAAAATCATACATATTCCGTGTATAATTGAATAGAGCCGGCGTGGGTCGAACCATTGAATACTGATTACAGCGTATTATTTATTATGATAAGTACTGTGGCATTAAGTACTGGCACGCGTGATAGGGACCGCCCTGTGCGACGATATATTTCGGCCTTGCTGCTCCACGATCCCTTTCGGTCGAGAGAGCCCATCAGCAGCCGTGACCTTTGAATGACATTAGCCAGGGAAAAATGTCGATTCAGAGGCGGTGGTACGGCGTTGCCGAGCTGTCTGCTGCAGTCGGGCCGTGCACGTATTTGCAGACCGGTCGATGTACATTAACTTATCAGCTCACCAACACAATTATGACAAACAATAACAGTGTTGATAAGCCGGACCAGATATCGACTGACGGACGGCGTTGGATTTTTCCACTGGGCATGATTTTTGAACGCGTACACGTGGCCACCTACCGGAAGTTCACCTGCGGCTTCGACAATTAGCAGCAGATCAATCCGGACGTGATTATTTAAAAGGTCGAATCGAATGCGGAGAATGTTTATGGAGATGGTGGTAGACCACCTAGGCGCAGGACCAAAATAGCTCGGCGGTTTTCCTTCGATAATTGCAAAAATTGGCTATATGTTGTTGCTCGGCAACGAGGAATGACCAAAAATGGATGTTTGCGGTCAGACAAATATAGACAGAAAAAAAATACAAGGTTGAGAGTGTACTTCTGAATAAATGTCGTTTGCGAACGTATTTATAATAAACTAGGGTATGGACCTAGATGAAAAATCAGAAAATAACATAACGCAAATAAATTATATTACAATAAAATGATTTAAAGCGTTTTTCAATGCCGAAAAACTGCCATATGAATAAAATAAGTCCTACATGTCATAAACGTCTTGTATTTGTCTAAAAATTGTCTGCAATTGCGGAAAAAATAATAAAAACAACAATATTCGCTACTGTTGTCACGCGCGCGATGTTTTTTCTCGCTCGCAACCGTTACGATATGCCGAGTGCGATTGAAACGTGCGATTGACACATGCTGCAAGAGTCGTAATCTATGCGTCATATTGATTAGTTAAAAATGACAAAATATTGAACAAAATATGAAACTAATCATGAATAACTATTTTTATGCTTAAACTAATCAATTTTTTGATGAAGAATTCGACAATATCTTGACTTGAAATGCTTGGGGATCAAATTATTATTTACTATAATTATTCACGAGCCATTTTATAAAAAAAAATGATACGAATCTGAAGATAGACATGGAATAAGATGCAAATGCTCAACGTTATTTAATATTCAACCCTCGTATAGGGCATTTTAGACCGTCGTTTTCTATAAAACGCTAAATTTTCAAGCTCAAATTACATACAGTCAGCCCTTCTATAACGTTTCCTCTCAATCACTATTTTTTACAAAATGCCTTGTCAACCAAAGAGCATTTATTTAACTAGGCAATGTATTATATATTTACGAAAAATATGTAATTTGATTTTTTGTAGAAAGAAGCAATTTAGAGGAAACGTTATAGGAGGGCTTGACTGTATTTCGTAAATATGAACGAAATAAAGGTCGATGCCCTTTGGTTGACAATAAAATATAATATGTACGCGTAAACAAATTAATAATAGGAAAATGCCTATTAAAATATGTGATTATTTGAATTGATTCCGTTAAATTTACAAATTTAATTAAAAAAAATTGTTGCCCTAAATTTTTGGCGTGATTCGTATATCAGCGCTATAGGAGGGTTGACTAATTATCGCTTATTGAAACTGTATTGAATCATTATCAAAAAGCATAGGTTATCGATATGTTATAATACATGATATACGGTAATAAAGTGCGCCAGGATTAAGCCTGTTACATAATTATTGTTTTTCATCTTGATTTAAGCTGAAAACAATTTTCATTAGGCGCCTTATGTTGTAATTTAATAATTTATATATATATTTTTTTCTTATATGCACACATGTAATATGATACTTCTGTATTTACCGGTATACAAACATATCTTTCGAGATAACGCAGAATAAACACAGTCTGTCTAAGAATATATTTTTTTTTTATATATATCATTTACACAAAATGCACCGTTGATATGCAATTATTTCATAGTCATTATTTCAGAGCGGCATTTGAACTCTGAAAAATGTGCGAACGGTCATAGTCATTTCCGCAAAAGCGACGCTCTGACACCATGATTCAACAACGCGTGTCTTTTTTTTAGTAAAAAAAAAATACAGTGCGGTCGTCAGGTATTCAACTTGACCTCCGGCTCGGTAAGCCGAGTCCATAGCCGCTGGTCTATGACGGTCAGCTAACCCATGAATTATGACAGAATCCATACACTGCTTCGCCAAATCGCGTATTGTGTAACAGTCGATCGATTGCGCGAACGATTGTTTAACAGCGGGATGATGTCATCTGCGGACTTGAAAAAAATCCAAAGTGCAAGTGGGTTGGGTCGTGTTTCAAGATCAAGATTAATATTATTGCAATTTGAGCGTTGAATATCATAAAAAAAAATATTACTGATTGGCCGGTGACCTCAAGAGCGGACAAGAATCAACGGACTACGGAAACCGACCGTCGATGACTCAGTCTCAAATATTTGTCCAAGAAAGTTAGACGGAATATTTATATACGAGAATAGGCACACAAAAAAATATTCTAAATATGATGATTGACTCATCGCAGTCATTAATCAAGTGCGAATTCGCCAGGCAATCAAACCGATTCGCGTTATGTAATCGCGAAAAATGCATCCATCAAAATAATTTAATAAAACAATTTTTTTTGCGGTGTATATCACGCATTATGGCATCAATACATATGCAGGGACTTAATACATATTTTTTATATTGATAATTTTTAATTAAAATAGCATCATCACTCCGCATCGATTCGCCACAACCTTGGTTGTGACCTATCAAAAGAGTTTCACTCCGCCACTCTCGACAAACATTGCAATTAAAATGTAATGATCGTGTAATACCACACGATCGTGTAACACCACACGAGTTTTGTATTACACGGTTTTGATTCAATATTTCCTATGAAACGGCACAGTAATAAAACTATGCATAAAACATTTTTTTTTATTATTGGACTTTAATATGCGGACAATAAACTGGCGTAATCAATTTTAAATCTAAATAATTATTGGCGAATGATATCCGCGGCGTCAGAATGCAAAACGCTCCATCCGACACGTGTGATGAATAGAATCAACATTTTTTTCACTCTTCACATGATGATGATGTATTACAGCATTACATTCTGCGTGGCGCTCAATCTTCGTTACAGCATCTCACATCCTATGAGCAAAAACCTTCATAAATATTAAAACGCAGGGGGCAAAAATGAAGTGTTGCGAAGATAACCGGGATAGAGAGGAGAAGGCCTGGAAAAATTTCCGTCCGGGAAAACCTTTTAAAATGACCGATCCAATTTGGGCGAAAGGGAATCAAGGCGCCGAGGAAAAACTTTCCAAGAAACGGCAACAAAGGGTAGGGCCACGTCGAGATTGCCTGATGCATAATTTTAAATATTCAACAATCCGGTCTGGCGAAATCCGCCGAAAACAAAAAAAAAAAAAAACGATGAAATAAAAAAGAGAGTACGAGAACTCATCACAGGGGAACGTTCGCTTCTTCCATATTCATCAGGATGCACCGCCATCCCAGTGTAAAATAAAAATCCACAAAAATGGTAATCCTGCGAGTAATTAGTGCCGAGAATTATTTCTAAAAAAAAATCGTATATACACGATAAGATAATGCAGTGGAAAATTTACATTCAATTGCATCGTACGTCGACACGTGTCTCGTTGCATATGCACTTGGAACCTGTTCCTCTAATCAAACGATACACGTAATACGCGATCAATTACATCGAATAAAATCATATTTTTTATAATATAAAATTGAGAAAAATGCGACGCTACCGGATTACAAACGGGAGAGAGTGAATGGACAAAAAAAAGCGGAATGAAACCATAAAGAAGAAGATAATTCGAACGATCATTAAGTCTCGTTTAAAACGCAATCTGTTATTTAAATCTGTCGTATTTGTTAGCTTTTTTATTATATATTTAAAAAAAAGATATATAAGGGACATTCCGTCTCGGTTTAAAATGAAATAATGCCAATTTTTGCATAAATATGCAAATGAATCTGTATATAACGGCGAGCGGCGATAGCGCCACTCGAGCGATATTCAATGTTGGTTTAACTCGCGAAGTTGGCCAAATGTACCAATCAAACAAACCGAATAAACTTCTTCCACAATCTGCCTTTCGGAGAAAGCCCAGGCCGGGGAGGGATGGGGGCGGCTAAATTTATCCGGCATAAAACAAAATATCAAAGTCCCGAAGTGAAACTATCTATCTAATCGACAAACGCCGCGCAAACTTTTGATCGGCAAAGTTGAGGATGGGTCGATCGAACCGCGCCGACGATGACATCCCCGGAAACGAGTGTATCGAATCGCAGATTACGCGTATACACGTCCGAGGGCGTCGGGGGGTCGAGCGAGCCAACGTCGCGCATATGCGCTTTCGGCGGTCACACGCCGCAAAATTAGTCTGGAGCGCGCTTCGGTAAAAAGCTCACGAAGCAGATGGATATCGGGAGGATGCATGCACGAAATTTCCCCGGAGGATATATAGTTTTGTATTGATTTCCAACACAAGTCGGTGCAAGTGGTCTTTGGCATGCACCGCGGTGCCCCGTCTGCTTCTTTTGTAGTACGGTCGGCGGTGGCTCACTAATCTACCTACAACTGACTCTGCCCCCCACCCGCCGACGCCTCCTCCTCGCCAACTCCTTTGCCAGTTTCATATTTGCCTTAGGAATTTCCGAGTCACGTACCGAGTCTGGTGAGCTATCTACCAAACTACAAACAACCGTGCTCTGTGACAAAACGGGCCCTAACAATTTTTCAATATTTGGACAAGCCAAATCAAACTCAACAGTCTCTCGTGCCTTGCTTACGGAGAGCAACACAGCGACTCATATAAATACCGTGTCTCTAGAGAGGATTTTGTACCAATTATAGTATTTTCGTTTGATAAAATAAATCTATATCTCCTCGATGTTGACGGCTTGTAGATAACATCCACATGTAAGTTAACCGCCACTGAGCTAAGTTAGTATTCGAATAGGTGGCCTACGAAAACTATTGGAATTCTATCCTTAATAAATTTCAATCCAACTGAAAAAACATTAAAATTAACCAGTGTCGTGATTTGACACTGGGGGGGAATATTAGTGTGAGACTCATTCCCCTTGCATCTTTATCGAATCTTTGAAATATTTATGTTATGCCATCCATTCGTCGTAGTCAAATAAATAAATACAAATAAAGACGATAGATATCACTAAGACTGTAGAATAAATAATGAATTTCACGTGTCTATCACAACCAGCATATAACTGACAATCAAATTTAAACGATGCTATAAAAGTCATAAAACAAATGGGACTCAAACATATATCTAAGGAGTGTACGATTTTATAAAAGTAAATGATCGTTCAAATGATTAAGATGGCAGATGGATTACGCAGAGAAATAATATCAGAAATGATATTAATATAAATCCTATAAGTCATAAACTTTTTGTATTTGTCTAAAAAAGTCTAGAGAATAAATATTATAAATAGTCTTTATTGTCTACAATTGCGAATATTCGCGCTCTCATCCGGTACGATGTGCCGAGTGCGAGCGAAACGTGCGATTGACATGTGCTGCGAGAGCTCAGTCTGCGGCGAGACATCGCCGAGAGCGTCGATGAAAATATCGACTAAATTATGAAGCATATCAACTAACTATATGTTTAAAAAAAACGTCAAGATCTTCTATATATCTGATATATGGCTACACAATATGTCAATGTCAGCTGTTACACAATATTTGTATTTTTAGTTCTGGATAGGGGGGTCCAAAATTTCATCTGCTGTTAGACGAGTTAAAATTACATATGCCGTTTATTTTTTGAGAAAAATAATGTGAAAAGAAAATCGGGCGTGTCTCTAAATTTTTTCGCTATAAAACTTTATTATAGAGTTACCAGGTGGCGTTCTCATGTATTGTTATAATATTGATTCCCCCTTTGGAAAAAAAGTTTTCCAATATCCGCTGTCATTTCGCCTATTTTCATTCACCTTTGTTCGCCGTATAAATTCGCCAGTTTTTCCTTCTCAGAGTCTAGCCAGTTGTATATTATTATTTTTTTTCCCATTCATTGTCCAATCAAAGCGCCACGTACATTATCGAAAATTTTCTTTCCCCGTTTTTTTTTTTTTAATAACAGCAATAAATTTTCACGATAATAGATTTGCCCGTAAAGGAAATTCTATTCGATACCGGCCCGATCACAGTGTGATATCGGAAATTTTACGAGCATTAGATACTGACGGGATATGAAAATGGATAATTTATATATTATTACGATTATATTTTATTTTATTGTTTGAAAAACTAATATTTATGTCGCACTAAAAAAAATCATGTTTTGGTGTATTCATCCGGAGTTGCGGAAGAAGAAGACTCGAGTCGGCGGTCAGCTGCGAGGGGGGGTTGAGGGCCAGGTGGTGTTGCGAGCAGCCAACACCCCGAACGGCAATAAAAAAAGTATTTTATGATTCGAGACGTTCGACCGTGTTTGCTGCCCTTGTTTTTCTCTCTTTCTGCTTTATTGGTTTCGCATTATTTTCAGATGCATTAAAACGAAAGAGATTGACACTTTCAAACGCGAAACAAAATTGACAAATTCAACGATCGAACAGAGAAAAATGTATGAGGTTAGTCATGCATTGAAAATTGAGTGCCGTTTGTGCTTCCTGGAAGAGCCGTACTCTCGAAAGCCGGTCCGCCAGTAAAAGCTGCGGAATGGCCACTTAAGACTTGGGCAGTTTAGGGTTCCGACCCCTCTGCATTTGGCATCAAAACTTTTACTCGGATATGCATAAAATCTGATCTGATATCTTAAAAAAGAAAGATTTAAAAAAAATCCACTTATGGCAGGTCGCGATTTGGAAAAATATTGGGAAACTGCGATCTAGCAGTAGTCCATCTCCCGAGTTAAGTTACTACATAAAGTTTACAGTACCGAGACTATTAAATCGTCTGCAGAAACTTGAGGCTATCAACCCTGCCGGCAGTCCGAATCGTAAAATATACGATCCGCTCCTTCTGCAGATCTAATGGTTGCTGATGAATATGGCGAAACGCCCTTCGATAATCCGCAGAGCGTAAACTGGGTCTGTGGCAAGGTGAATTCCGACCACATCTCAAATGACACCGGCCGCATATTTACATGCAATAAAAAAGGAGAATTCTTCATTTAACAGCCGTTGAGGGATTCGCTCGCTTGCAACCAATTCTGGCGGCGTCTCGAAAGGGTCAAAAAATAAATTGGACTTTAAAAATTGATAAGGCCCACGTGTGGCGAACCTACACACACATACACAGGCATAAGACGCCGGAGGAGTGGGGTCGTGCATCCACAGAGTATTTCCGGAGGAATTAGGGGATGCCAATATATTTTTGTGTGAGGAATAGCGTATTTCCAATTGCCATTATTACTATGGCTTTCCTTGTACAAATCCTTCGCGGAGAAAGTCTTAGCTCTGCTTTTCCAATAATATATCCTCTTTTTTTTTTTCCTCTCGGGCCCCCCCACGGTTTCTTTTCCCCTCTTTCCGTTCTCCGTCCCCGGCCTCACTCCCTCAATTTTGGCTTACACCATTCTCAGTAAATAATTCTCACACCACTCTCACATGCCTCCGCGAGCAGCCAACCTCACTTCTCTCTCCGCTCTCTCTCTCCCAACGTTGAAACTTAAAACGAATAAAATTGTTTTTAATCGATTTTGTTCCGCCCGCTCCTTCCTCCTCGCTAAACTTCTCGGCTGCGAAAGGAAGCTACAAAAACTTGGACCATCGCTAGGAAAAAATACGGAAACGTATAACTACACCTTTCCCCTCTTTTCTGTAATAAAATATTTACATTTCGAAGTATACGATCAAAAAAAAATTTTTTTTTGAGGTATCAGCGGTCATGCCAGTTAACCATGTCGAAGGTGAGACAGACATAACAACGTCGGTCATGTTGTGTATTTTTTTTTTTACAGAAAGTTTATTTTTACGGTGCCGTGATTTTTATTTTATGGGGTCTGGAATTTGAATGAAAGGAGAGCAATTTTTGAATGACGGGGCAGTAATAAAAAAAAATGTAAAACATCGTACGGCTGATGAAAGGTCTGCGACGGAAACGGACAATCACAAACGAATTATGTTCCGTATATATATTTTTTCAAACGATTTCTGGATGCCACACGAAAATTTTGCAATTTAAAATCTTCAGCCGTTCATTAAGTGCGGGGGCCGTTTAATCTGCAAACCGAATTAATTCAAATGCTAACGACAATTAAATTGCACGGCAACAAACGACGGCAATAAATGCGATCTTTAAAAAAAACACACGGGAGAAATCAAAAAATCAGAGAAAAGTGATTTTTCGCGGACAGACTCAGCGAACGTTCGAAATGTTGCACAAAAAGGGACTCGAAAGTATCTCGAAACAAATTTAGTCAATAAGCTTATAATGAACCAGAGACATATTTTGTGATTTTTCGCAAACAGACTTAGCGGTATAAAAATGGACTCTAACATATCTCGAAACGAATTTAATCGATTAGTTTATAAAGAATCAGAGAGAAAAGTGATTTTTCGTGAGCAGACTCGGCGATTCGTCCGAAACGTCGCATAAAAAGGGACTCTAACGTATCTCGTTAATTATATATGTATACACACAACACGTAATTACTTGTAAATAATTAGGTAATATCGTATATTATAAATAAATTATACGGACGGTAGTTTTAAACCGCGGTGGTCTCCGCCGATCGCGTGAGAATATTTTGCAAAATTAATAAAATCATTATCGCGTCAAATTTGAGCGTGACGTATTTTTTTTTTCATAAATGCACTCAGATATACCGAAAATGCATGTCTAATCGGATAATAAAGTTAAACGTATCAAAGGTGAAAATTCAGATATTAACGAAGACATGTAACAATTTTATTACGCGGTTCGCGTTGCGCGCAAGATAAATGTCATTAACTCGTCGCAGACGGGCCAACGACATTCGGATGTCATAAAATATGACATTGGCCGCGCACGATCGAAAAAATAAAATTGCGAAAAAAATCGCAGCGAAACACACACTTAGAGAATTTTTGACGGGCCGCTACTTGGATTGTCTTTCGAGTCGCTGAATCAGAGATATGAAGAAACACTTTTTTTTGTATCGAATTTGATCGCAAACGAGAGCGCCTGACCTACGTTATTTCAACTTATCTTGAGGTCTTTCGCACGACCTCTTCCTACACTTATTGCGAGCAATTTCGAACGAGATGCCAAAATATTTATACAACGATGTTTGAACAAGTGTTTTGGCATACGCCGCTCGCATTCTCCGTTTTATTCTAGGATATCGACGTATTTTTTTGTTATTATTATTTTGAAATATCGCGATTCGAAACGAGATCGGATGCGGAAACGCATCCAAAATAACGCATCGCCCCTAAAACGCTTGGATCGCATCCAAATCGTCGCAACTTAAAAAAATAAAAAAAAATAAGAATTACCTGTGTTGCGTCCGTGTAAGGAGTCGAAGAATTTTTGTCGACTCGCTGGGATCCGAACATGACGCGTCCGCTCAAGGACGGACTGGCCAGCCTGCCGTCGGCCAACTGTTGCGGCACCATTTTCACACTTTTCAAAAAAATTTTGGCAAAATTCGCGACGATCCGACGATCGGATCGGTCGAAAAAAAAAATTAAAAAATTCGTCAAAAAATAAAACGACAAAACGGGTTCACTACGGCAACGTCTGCGCTTGTTCCGATGTTCCGCTCCGATATCCGAAAGCCCCGATTTTCACAAAATCACTGTCGCGCGTTTCACTATTTTTCTCGACGTCGAAATATTTTACAATTCGTGATCGCGTCAAACTGTCGCACTCCGATGATCGTATTTGCGCAAAATCATTTTGTCGTCCACAGTCGGTACGAACTCGTCGCGAGCGCAATCTCGTACGTAAACGTTATCCGTCGCAGAGGCGCAAGGCAGCACCGCTCGGCAGCATAGTCGAGAGCCGACTGACAGCCGCTTCGCTGTCAATACAGGCCCAGCTGGTCCCCCCACCACCGCCGCCTCCCCCTCCGCCGCCACGACCCCCCCCACCGCCACCACCGCCGCCTCCGCCAATCACGCCTGCGCCGCGCGCACCGCCAGAGCAGCGAGCTGTCAAATAACAACACAGATCCGACGAACGCACCAAATCAAGAATCAATCGCAAAAACAAATCCAGAGAATTATAAAATCAGTCTATAAATAAACCATCAAAACTATAAACCGCAAATCATTATTATTATCGACGATATTATTATTATTACGGACACCCGCGACGGTTATAAATAGATTTTATTATCAAATCACTCGCATATCTTTTTTATACATAAGTTATTATTATTATTACTATTATTATTGTTGGCGCTTTCGCGGAATACGATCGGTCTTATGTCGTATTTATTGATTCAGCGCGGGTTCAGGATCAGTTTCACAGTTATTTTCTCGATTCGAGAAAAAAAATCGAAATAAAAACGAGATTCGCCGGAGCGTCGAGCGCGTCCGATCCGCACGAGCATTCGACGCGGACTGGCCGATCGGCGAGAGTTGGGAGAGTCGCGAGCGACGCTCGCCAGAGGCAGCACCGTCCGGCGTCGCAAAACAACACGTGCGAAATCAAATTCTCTCCTCACAACAATCTGCAACAACAATAAATACGCTTATAAAAAATATATTTTCGAATAAAACATTTTTTTTGCGCGATCCGCGCCAGACTGCTCGACTGCGCTCGTCGAAATTATCGCGCGGATATAAAAATGTATTGCGATAAGAGAGATAGCGCGGCTATCGACGATCGCAATATATATATATTATTCATATCCGAGGATATAATCGCGCAATTTAAATATTACGTTCGATAATGAGCGAAATTCGTAACGCGCGCCGTTGCGCAACGCGCCCTCGATTGCGCGTAATTTTTAATAAAATAAATAAAAACGAAAAATGTCAAGGATCCGACATAATTTTCGTGAATCGCTCGCGTGCAACGCGACGTCGACGATTTTTGGGTACAATTTTGCATCCAAGGTTCGGTGCGATCCGATCACTTTTTTCGTATTCAAGTATCAAGAAAACTCGAAACGTGCGAGATGAATATTCGCGATCGAACTTTATAGATATATATTTTTTTTATATAAATTTAATATAAACATAAAAATCACAACACACTCACTCGTAGAATTGTTTTTGGGCGTTTTTTATAATCCGCGGTTGTCGCAAATCGGCGATTCCGCGACCGATTCGGAGTATCGCGCAATAAAATAATTACGCGTGTTCCGCAAAAGTTTTCCCCTCGGTTCCCTCGCGTTACATATCCCCACCACGCGCTCCCAGCACGAGCGCTACCGCTCGACTGAGGAGCTCCGCAGCCTTCGGTCTCCGGGCGCCCCTCGGCCCCCGCCCCTTCCCGTTGCCCCCTCCCTCGGCCGAGCGACCAATGGAGGTTCTCGGAGCTTTGCTCCTCAGTTGACCGCGACGCTCCGTGGAGTTACGTGCAGTTGAAGCTGCGAGACTCCGACTTCGTTCGTAACGCGTACGTACGCTCGACGTATTGCGCGTAATTGATATCGGGATGATTTTCAGATGTACAGAACGCGTAATTAAACCGAGAAAATGTTGCTTTTAACGCTATCATGATTATTTCAGAAGGGCAGAGGCGTTATTCCTAAAATCTTAATAAAAATCTTGACAAAGTATGTAGAGATTTTATAGTATTAGTAACCGCCGATAACCGTACCTGTACCGTAGTGCTTCTTCGGTACAATCTCCGTAGTAGAATCCGCAAGACAGCTCAGCCCCGGATTCGCAGCTGGCGATCCGTATTAGAAGAGCGGATGCATCTGTACAGAAGCTCAAGCAGTCGGAACAAGGAAGAAGACCGTAGGATCCGCTTTGGGTCAGGGGTCACTTCTATTCGTTCGCCATTAATAATTACCCATGCGATTTTGAAAATACATATTTGTTTCGATTCAATTACAAGATACCTCTATTAAACAGATATAATAATAAAAATATAATAAGACGAGAATACGAATTCCAGGGTGAGAAGAAAAACACGTGTTTGCTACCGGTATTATTAACCTAACCTAACTAAAGAATAAGAGCCAGTATATTTTTTATGATACGTGACTTATCCTGACCTAACCTAAGCAGTAAATTAAACTTATTCAATCATTACGAAAACAATGATTAAAATATCATAAAAATAAAATAAGACTCAGTCTTATTTTCGGAATACAGTAAAACACGTAAAACTACACAGACAACCCTCGACTCTCGCACTTAATTGGTTCATTAAATTTATGCGAATATTGAATGTTTGAAAGTAGAGGAATATAAAAATAACATTATAAACATTCCAAAAAGAATTGACAATCGGTTTTTAGAAGGTCCAGATACAACTGATTCTTCCTTCGATAGGAATGTATGATTAGGCATTTTTTCCAATATAAACTCGTCTCGTCTGCATTGAATATTTGGCTGGATAAATATGCTACATCTACGATGATTTTGAATAATTAAGAAATAAATTCTTTCGCAGCAGCTTTATTGACATCAGCTGATTCTCCTATATTATGTATAAAAAATCGTATTAAATTTGTCAAAACAGTCATTATTTACTCGAAACTTTTAATCCAGCCTTTCAATCTTCATGAAAACTAAGATTTTAGCTTGAATAATTAAAAAAAACTCAGAGGGAGATCGTTATGATGTCATATCTTCAATCCATAATGATTAATATCGTTTGACTGCATGGAAGCGAACAATTTTTACACTATCGACAAGGGCGGCTCATTTATAAACATTACGGTTCTGCAGCACCCCTAAGAAAATTCAGGAGAAATATATTTTTATATATTAATATATATGTCTTTATCATTGTTCTCTTTGCAACATCATACGAGACCGCGAATAAAAAGTGTTTTGTGCAACGCGGGCGAGGTTGATATCAATTTTATCCCTCCCCCCGCCTACCCTCCTTCGCCCGGCGGCTCCATCATAGCCGCGCGCTTCGTGCCGGTTCAGATAAGCTTCAATCCAAACAATTACCTATACACAACGCAGGTTTTATCCATCCCCCAATTTATATCGTTATTTCTACTCGTATCGTTAATTCATTTTAGATATTTCGATCGCTCTCTCAAACCGATCGAAGATTAAAGTTAGACGGCTCACAACAAATAGTGAGGTGTCTTAAACCTTCTTCGACGGCGATCCCATACAAATATCTTAAATCCATCCAATATTAACTGGTTGCGGGCGGGCCACTCTATGGCCACTCACCTATAACTTCCAACGAATTACACAGGGATTCAGAATTCATTTATCAATTCTCCTAACTTCTACCGGGGTACGCCAATAAATTTTCGGAAAATGAAAAAAACAATCATCTACCAGGCAATACTAAAATTGATGGTCTTGCTTTCCATGACGATTGACGATAGATGTTGGTGTACACATCCTTGTGCGCATAAATAAATCTATCTCTAACGGATTTCACCACAGCTGGTATACCCTGGGAAGGAAAACCTAATCTGTTGACCAACAACTGGTCTTAGTCTCGATAATTTCTGCCCTTCTTTCTAGGACCCTCTGGAGGTCTTTCCTATGATGAAAGTTAGATCGCAAATTGCTGACAGGCTACACAATCACTAAGGACCGGCTACTTGAGACTCCGTTTTGGGCAGATGTGCATATGTATGCCTGTGTATATCTATAGGTTTGCGTGTGTGGTTTGCTTCGTTACTCGTCATCACGTGACTTCAAGCAAAGCGCATACCAGGAAGAGAGAACAAAACGAATACCGAGGTAAACCCCTCCTACTAAGTACCTGGACAGCCAGTGCATGAGAGGGTAAAATCCGATACCAACATGGTAGAAGATGTATCAACCAAATGCAACAGCCAAGAGGGAAACTCTTTATAAAAAACCGCATACCAAGACGGCTCGGGTCCCCGCGGTATGGACACGAAAAGGGGAGCCCTCACGTCACGTGTGAGACTCAGGTTCCTTTGGCCTCGACTACCATGAGAGAGTTTGGTAAGGTCCATGCCCTCAGCGAGTGAGAGCCTTGTGACTGGCAAATGATGATGATGATGATTAAATATATATATAATGCATAGTAAAATATAAATTAAATTTATATTTAGGGCTACGCCACGCGGTATAGAGCAAGAGCGCGGTCTGTTCGACAGCGCTATAAGTGTCATGTATTCAATGGATGCGGAGAGGCAACGAAGTGGGAGGGGGGGGCTCATGTTTTGCGCTGCGACTCCTTACTTACTCATTTTTGAAATATACGTTTTTTAATTTTTAATCATCCGCAGCAATCCACAATATTTTACCGAAAAGCCGCGACTGATTATCGATAAAAACCTTTAAAAAATTGAATCCTAATTCCTTAAAATAATAATAGTCCCTATTGTCGGCAACTGGAAAAAAAATAATAAAAACAATAATACTCGCTTCTGTTGCCATGGTGCAATGTTTTTTTTGCGCGCATCCGGTATTTTCTTCGGATCTTGTGTTCATAAATTTTGGTTGATAAGGATAAAATCAATTGAAAATATTTGTAAATCACAACAAATAAAATTTAGAATGATGTACAAATATGAATATATTATAGAATAAAATCAGTAGAATATGTGTTTTAGGTTTATATATACTAATCGATTTTTTTATTATCATTTATTTTTAATTTTTCTAGATATTTCTAGATAAGCTATCAATACATGCATACAGTCAACATTTTGGTATTTAAATATATCAGAACGCTTCTAAAGAAATTTTAACATATATAGATATTAATTAGACGTTAATGGATATAAATAAATAAACTAATTAAATTAAAATATGCCATATTTTACGTTTGGCATTTTTTTTAATCGAATAAGACGTTCGAATCATTTATTTAATTAAAAAATTTAATCTCTCATAGTTGAGATATCTAAATCGCACTGCACATGACTAGGAACATTAAAAACGCACTCAATAATATTATCTAAAAATGCATTTTAAATAAAATCATCACCTATATAAGGCCCCCCATTGTGCCATCGGAAAATATATTTTTTTAATGATACAATATATTTTTAAATACAATCAATTTTATCGAAATTGATTCAATATACGCAAAATTATCAGTCTTTATTCGCGAATGATGCAATACTTCTTATCATATTCATATTGTGATTAGATATTTAAATTTTTCACGATTCGTTTCAGCGAATTTCATCGGATTTTAATTGGAGTCACACGATACTCAAACATATGCTATATCGAATAATTTAATCGATAAAAAGATTACAATCTATGTATAGATTTCATTAAGTTAAGATCAGTTTTGCAATGAATAAGTTCTTGAATATACTTGAAATTATATTCCACCTCTGTTGTTTGCAATGTGGACTTATACATGTAATAATTAGTATCAATATTTATTCATTTATCAAATAAACAATGCGTGATTGGCATTACAGTATAACCCAAGTCGCCAATCACGCATAAAAACATAGTAGTAACATGAAAAATAGTGAAATAAAGAAAATTACAATAAAGAGAAGAAAAAAATATAAAATCTCATTTAAAAGTTCAACGAAACGGCAATATTCAACATCAAATATATCTACATAGTCGGCCAAGTGGTTGAGCAGAGTAATCTGGATACCGGAGAGTTTCCGAGAGCACCTGTCCTCACATTTGGCAGAAGAAAAAGCACACGCGAACGAACTCGATGGTAGTGAGGCCACCTCACTACCATCGAGATCGACCTTCTTCTCTCGAGGGTTACATATTCCAGGCAGCCCTGTACTTATGCGCTGGGGTATATACTTGGATAGAATCCAAACTCTCTCATGTAGAGGAATCTTAGAAATTCCTTTTTGTTTTTCTCTAATCTGAGGGAATTCGAGGCGTCATAAGGCGCCCATATCATGGAAACTGATTCAAACAAGCTCCGAACCACTGTATCGTATAGCACTTTATCATCATCATCATTTGCCAGTCATTGGGCTCACTCGTTGAGGGCATGGACCTTACCAAACCTTCGCATGGTAGTCGAGGCCAAAGGAACCTGAGTCTCATATTGCACGAGGGCTCCCATTCGTGTCCATACCGCGGGGAGCCAATCCGCCTTGGTATGCGTTTTTTGTAAAGAGTTACCCTCTCTCGACCACGTTTCATTGATATACATCTTCTACCATGTTGGTATCTGATTTACCCACTCCTCAACTGTGTCCAGGCAAGTATTGTCTCGGTATTCGTTTGTTCTCTTCTCTAAGGCGTTATCTACTTATAACGAGTCACAAGTGACAAGTATCGAGCGACCACATACACATACCTATATAGATAGACACAGGCATACATGTGCAAATCTGCCCAAAACGAGTCTAACTAAGGTGATATGTATGTGATGAGAATTTCTCAAGACAAAACCGAACATTCTTGATGATCTCATACACACGTCCGATACATGTAAACTAAATTTTAACATGGAATCGAACAAAATACCCAGATCTTTAACAGATAATTGCTTTGGAAGAGTTACGTTCCCAAGTCTGTAATTAAAGATGATCTAAAAAATGACATTATTTGACATTTTCCAATACTTATTGGAAGACGATTTAATATTGCCCAATCGTGCAATAAATCAATATCCAACTGCAACGAAAAGGCATCTTCCCCTGAGGTAACGAATCGAAATATTTTTCAATCGTCTGCGAAAAATGAAAATGTATATCATGAATATTTTATTATTTATTATTATAAGAATACTGAAGGAGGATGTTATGAATTTTCATTGCAATTATGATGTGTGATTGAGATTATTCATATGCATTATCTTTGAATGATTTATATATAAATTATTTTATCAAAAGGGATGTTCATATAATATGTATCTGTTGCTATGAGAATTTTTATCAAGCTAAGATAATAGATTTTAGATAATATAATGAATAATCGGCTATAGTAAAAATATGTGAGGGAATAATCGTACGTTATCAATTAATGCGATTAAGAAAACATTTACATTTTTTCGCAGTGAGTTGTGATTCAGAAGAATCCCCGAGATCCATCGAAAAATCTTTATATGAAATGTCAACTGCGCTAGTTTCAGTGTACACATCGAAGATGGTCAACATGGTAAATTACTCGAGTATTTGCCATGATAGCCAGTGCAAATATTAGCATGTTGTGAATTTTCCAGAGGCTTCCACCTCTTGTCGATCCGGCGATACGTTGATGCTCACCAGCGAGCAACCGTTGTTTGGTGATAGTGGCATGACAGGAGAATGCCAAAGACAAAATGGTTGTGTGATCCATTGGCAAACACAGTAAGACGATCCAAGACTGGTTGTGATCTCACATGTGTACCCAATTGTTTGCACGCGCGTAATCGGTATGTGCGGTAGTTGTGGACGAATGTCTCACGATAATGTCATAGGTTGACTCAAGGAGATCAGTGTGGTGAACTCTATGTTAATCATAAGCCATTATTTCTGCATCTTAATTCACACTAGATATGTTAGAGTAACATCTGACGAGGAAGAGTCAATATTACATTCGCTCAGAAGTGCAACCTTTTTATTATATTAAACCAACGTGATCTTTAGCAACAATCTTGATCTCACCTGATCCGCTGCCAAGTTGCTCCATCTTCCGGTCAGTCCCAATGATGGAGCACCCTGATCACCTTAGAATTGGTCTTGCTTTCCTCTGCGGCCAGAAAGGTATGTTGAGCATTAGCCTTTTCGTTGACTGTCTTAACTGCATCCTTGAGATGTGACCGAGCCATCAGAGTCTGTCCACCCTGACGAGAGCTGTGACCGATATATTCCTGTGTACAGTTTCTCCTTGCATAGGACAAGTCTTTTTCCTTTATCAAGGGTATTTAATTGTCGCTCATACTGACTCACCAGAGCCCAAGATTCTGATTCGTATATCAGCACAGAAGGTTGACGGCTCAGCTCTTGGGCTCATTGCTGACGACCTGACCCGAATTTAAAGAGCCTAGATAAACTGAAGGACAACCATCGCAGCGCTGTCCATAGGGTTGAGTCAAACGTGCCTCTGCTAGAGCTTGGGGAGAGGATGGAAGAATCCCAGGACATTAGAAGATCGCGTAATATCCTTAAGGTGGCAAAGACCCACATCGCGTTAAGAACTTATTTGAGTGAAGTAAAGTGTAGAGACTTAGAAAACCGGAGCAGCAGCTGTTTGCCTGCAATTTGGACTTATAAATTGGTTACGTTTTTTTTCTTCAGATGCCTTGAAAATTCTGAAGATCTCAATCCGGTCCAATTGCGAATCTTGAGGTACCACGATAGCTTATTTTTCCACAACCACCGTTTACCTTTTACTTATCCCTCCATGATGCTTTGCAGATGGCGATACTTTGGTCCACGAATGATGTATCTACAGTACCTTATTTTACGTGTTTTGACGGTGTCCAGAAGCTCTCACTCCTTGTGAAGAAGTTGAAGGTAGTTTGTATAACGTGTTCCCACAATGGAAGCTTCGACATTCTTCCGTAGCACCACATTTTAAACGCTACCAGCCGATTATTGTTCTCTACTATAAATAATCATGACTCGCAACCATTTAGAAATAGAGAGAGACCACACGTGGCAACGTGTCGGAGACGGATCTTCACGATTCACGCTACTTCTGGAAGGTGTTCTACTACTAGAATTTGTCCTTAGCATAAGATAATGTATTTTGTTTTGGTATCATGGATCTTCAGTCCGTTGTCCATTGCCGCCTTTATTATTAGTTGGCTTGAATCCTCGAGGGCGCAATGTCTAAGTCGTTCGCAAAGACAAGGAGCTGCACCGATGTTAAAGATGTTGCCGGAAGTCTCCACGCCGGAATTACTTATTACCCCTTCTAAGGCGATCTTGAGTAATTGGTCGATCTTGAGTCTTTAACCGCGGTGTATCTCCAATTCCTCCGAGAGCGTTACATTAGACTCTAAGATCAAATATAATGATTCCGCCTAGAATTTAAAAGAAACGTTGCTCTCCAAAAGAATCATCTTCGTTTTCCCTTATTAGGAATTCGACGTGTTAAATTTTAAAAATTACGTAAATATCTATTAATCCATTCTAATCTGTCCACTTTTAGTCGAATCTATGAGTTACTCTCGTTATATTTTTTTACAAATTGAATAAAATAAATATTCACTGGGAAAATGAATCAGAAGCATCCTAATGCGTTTGATCTGATATCCGATATTCAAAAAAAGACATTATTTTTTTTAATGATATAAAAAAGCTTGGTTCAAGTTGATTGCTAAAAAATCTTCTGGGTCAATACGACTGGCCCACGGAGTGGATAAGGTGAAGGCTATTAGTTATGTTTTTTTTATTATAAATTCAGACATATCTTGCAACTAATGTTTAGGTCTATACTTTAATATTACTTGATTAAAAGGTTTAGTATAACCTCGACACCCACGAATGACTAAATGAAGCATTTTTTTATGAATCTAGATATGAATAATGAGGCACATCTATTAATGCAATATACAAATCTTGAGAATTGGTTATAAAAAACAATATTTACCCATTTAAATGGTTTTAAAAATTCTAAATTTGTATATCTTTCGTCAGCAAGATGATTCTTAATTAGAACGAAGTCTAATCTAGTCCTCTACGATTACTAGCATTATTAGATTTTCCAGATTATTCTTTATCAACTCGTCATGTAATATTTTTCTAAAAATTGTGGATAGCATATTTGTCAATTTATAATTTCCAATCGCTCCAATCCAAAATCATTTAAAAGTTCATTTGCAAAGCTAGTTGTTATCAATAATTAATGAATTATTCATCAATATCTTAAATAAATAAATACAGTTATTCAAGATATATCATAATTTGTTCGATATGTTATAAACCGGCGTAGTCCGTCCGTATCATTTCTGGACTCTCGATGTTCTCGA
>JAGXCT010036085.1:52863-72827 GCA_022495035.1 Philopotamus ludificatus | reverse complement strand
TTTACCGTTTACGAAAATTTCCGCACTAACGCGGGACCGGATCCTTGAGTGTTAATAACAACGGAAAATATTCAACAGTTTTTGTTTAAATACTTTTTATTTTTGGCCAAAAACAATATTGTTATGATGCCTTAATCTCCATATTCGCTGAACGTGACTAATTTCCGTTCCCTAGGATAATAAAACGCGAAAGAACGACATTTTTGCCAACATTGAGTATATAAAGACAGGATCTATACCGAAAATTGCATTCCAGAAGTGCTTCATAGATCGGAATAAGCACTGGCACATGTGTAAGTAAGTGGACACTACGCAATCTCCAGCAGAGAAACGTTCGTCCCAACCCTGATGCCAGGACTGTGACCGTACGGACAGTTGATGGACCTGATGATTCATGAAATTCATATGGAGATGCATGACGAGTTCAAATTTGGATCGATTAAGCCACGATGAATGCGAATAAATATTAAAAGGAAGACCATGTTATTAACACATTGGAAGACCACATGTAATTTAAGTCGACTCTTCAAGTCATCTCTGAGAGTATAATTCAGCAACAAATATTGATGCGGGATGATGAAGACAACCCTGTTCTACATCTTACATGAAACAATCTAAAAATACTAATGACATTGATTTATAAAAATGGCATTAAAAAAAGAATGGGACATCCCAAAAGAAATCCATTATTTTGCACACTCCCTTTTGAGCTCAATTTGTACCCAGACACGGTAAAGGAAACATTTCTGTAAGCTTTTTTTCTTGTTGTATTGTTCGTTGGCTTTATTGGTTATTATTAAAGATAAAAATTTAAAAGCCCGAAACCAACGAAGAACATATTCGATGATTTTTGGATCGGGGTTTGAACACGGCTAAGGCCATAAATACTATGGAATATGGATTGACGATTATATTTTATATTATCATCATCATCATGGGAGGTAACGGCCCTATTGTAGAGGCCTAGCCTTATCCAACACCCTTCTCCATTTTATCGGGTCTGCTGCCACGTCGCTCCATCTTTCGGTTAGTTTCAATGATGCAGTATCCCTCTGTACTCACTCCAACCACGTTAGCCTTGGTCGTCCTTTCTTCTGGGAACAGTTTCTTTTGTTCAGCTTTCTTTTGTACCCAGGATGAAGCTGTGTCAGACCGGTCCGACACAGTTCCATCCCTTGCCATCCACCCACACCGTATATACCGGTGGCGGATTTGGCGACTGATTGTCCTGCATCCTTGACCGGAGTCTGGCCACTCTGACGCCATTCTTTTTCGTCGAATACAGCTCAGAATTGATGCTCATTGTGTTTTGTCAAAGCTCAACATTCAGATCTGTATATTAAGCGGTCTGATGAGGGTCATTTAGAGCTTGACTTTAGTCTTCTTTGAAAGGAATCTCGACCGTAGATGCTGTTGAAATCCAAAGTAGCACCGGTTTACCATCATAGTTCTTCTTCGTACTTACAAATTGGTCTCATTGTTATTTGTAATAAGTGTATTGCTGGACGGCCTCGATAGCTGTACTCTTTGACTTATCATCCATGGCATATCGGCATATATTGTCTTGATACCGTTGATCCTTAGTCTCATGCCAATTACTGCTCCCATTATTCGCTGGCATGTGCATTGCATTGAGAGCCGCCCAAGATCTGGCCACAATGTCTATGTCGTTAGCATAGGCAAGAAGTTGCAGTAAATTATAAGCCAGATTATTCTGTTAACTTGACACTTGTTTGAATCATAAAATAAATGTTTAGAGAAAATTTGGATCGAGACGTATTCTATGCCGTATTTGTAAAACAAAATTTACACGCTAGGTTTTGACGATCTACTATTTACACGCGTATCACATGATACGTTGGTATCTCTCGAAAGAAAATTAAATCAAGTTCGTACGAGATTTTTCCAAGATCAAATTACGGTTCAATGAAAATCTTTTTGGCGAAATGGATTTAAGACAGATGTTCTTAAAAATTAAACGAGTAGCCATTTTTTATTCAGTGCATTCCGATTATAAGTGAAATTTGATACAAAAACTAGGATCAATATCTCCAAAAACCAAGCTGATGATAATCGATAAAAGCAATCAGCTATCCAAATCAATCGACTAGATCTGGGAGATGACCAAAGAATTTCTCGAGTCTCTACTGAGTAACGGAAATTGTTATAAGGCGAATTAGGATGGTTAAAAACGCACATCCAAAAGGCAAAAGAACGTTTAATACAGTTTAGTATTCTCTATTTTAATTTAAGAGGATAGAAACTTGGACCATGAAGGAATATCTGAAGGAAATATTGACACCTTTGAAATGCGGTGCTTGCAACACTGCTAACATTTCCGTCTTAAAAGAAATGGGGAACAAAACGATGACAGACTCTCGGCGATGTGTCATAAGAGGATTCTTCGCTGATTTTGGTAGCTCGCTAGAAGAAACAATAGCCTAGAGAGCCTCATCGCACTTAATAACTTACAAGAACACAAATAAGGGAATGAGCAAAGTGCTCAACTGCTAGAGCGAATAAGTGAAGACCGCTACGGGCTCCACGGTAGTAGCTGTGATGAGAGATGTAGAATACAGATGATCCCGGAGAGCCAAGAGTATATAAGTCAAGAATGGTCACGATCCTCAGACATAAGTGTGCCGAATTATGAATTTTATTTTTTAGCTCCATCATATTAGATGACAGCTGAGACCGATATATCCTTGTAGTCGGTACAGCTCCTCATTGCTTCGGATACACCATTCTCCGTCATTGAATACGGCTCCAAATATTCGTCTCAGAATATCCAGTTGTCGCTCGTCTTGTGTTGTCAGAGCCCAACATTCAGATCCGTATGTTAAGACGGATGAGGGGCATGTAGAGTTTGATTTTAGTATTCTTTGAGAGGAATCTCGACCGTAGATGCTGTTTAACCCTTTATAGGCCAAATTAATTATGTTGGATTTTTTTTATTTTTTACCAAACCAAAAAGCGTTCTCGACAAAATATTACGTTACTAAGGTTGACATTTCTATGGGGGGCTCATGGAAATATTAGACCTTAAGCGACTGGTTAATATATTAACCAATTTCAGCCTTTGCCCTATAAAGGGTTAAGTCCAAAGTTGCACTGATTTGCCAGCAAAGTTCTTCTTCATACTTCCAAATTGGTTTATGTTTTATTGGAGATATGTGAATACCTAGACGACCTCGAAGCTGTACCCTTCGACTCTCTGGGGTTCGAGGATTTGTCCTTGACATGTATTTTGTGTGAATTTTTTTAAAAATAATGGATTTCTTTCGACATATTTAATCATTAAAACCGTTATCATATAATACATTATATTTTATGAGTTTTTTTTACTTCAAATAAAAGCAGAATTAACCGAGTCTCGACTATTCGTCTACTTATATTAAAATTATCGAAGTACTAACAAAATGTTTCCACTTGTAAAATATTTTCTACGACCTAACAACATGTTACATTTATCTAATTTATAACGAGTGCATCAAATATTGCTATAAATATCTCTAATAACACTGAATTCAATAGTACTAGACAAAAATAACTAGTTGAATCAATGAGATCTAGCTTGAATCAAAAACGGTATCTCATTCATCAAGAAAAATAATTCATGGAGTATGTGTAACATTCGGCGGCGAATCGCCATTAATATAAATTTAAAAAATATTTTATTTATTAATCTATTGACTAATGAAGATTTCTAATCTTTCAACGGTTGTACGTAATACATTTCGATTAATTCAAAACACACTGTATACTTGCCCAGCAAGCGATTCTTACTTTCGTATCGTCCACCTTGTATAATATTAATGATTTATTTAACGGTCATAACTCTATTTTAACATTGAACAATTTCTATGCGCAAAACAATTATTAATCGTATAAGGTTGATGTATATGATGAGATAAATAACGTCGTTATTAAATATAGTTATATTAATTATTAATTTTTATTGCCCTTAACCCGTCCACATGTTTATGCATAATTAGCAGTGATACGTCCTACTCATAGAAGAGTGAAAAACCTGTGTTACGCTATATTATGCTTTGACGTCTAGCAAGCTGTTCCCGTGTAAAAATTAAGACAAAATCATTGAAAATACACTTTCTTTTCTCATTCATTGCATGGAGTTTGTGTGTAAGAAAATGACGAAGATTACATGTGAATAATTGCTGTAAAGCAGGAATGAGCGACACGCAACCCGTCACACTTTCTCACCTTCAAAGATTTTACATTTTAATTATAAAAGATCCTACAGTGTCCAGCAGCCCCATTGTGCCCTAAGCGTAATCATAATCTTTTTCCATATCGTTTATCGTTTTTTTAATAGTACACCAAAGCCTCGTATAACACAGTTTACATTTATCAGTTGAATTTTCTGCTAGTAGAGGATGGTTTGAAAATTTTAAGAAAAAGCGATTCTGACTACATAATATAAAAACTCGAAGAGAAATTGCGACTGACATAGAATCTGCCAAAAAATTTATTCCAGAATTCGCCGAAATTAAATAAAAAATAAAGGCTACACACTAGACCAGATATTCAATGCATACGAAACGGGATTGTACTGGAAAATTATGCCTCATCGAACCTACATGTTGTAGTGAAAAACGTGAGTAGGGATTTAAGGTGGCGAAAGAAAGAATATCTTTACTCTCATGTTCCAATTCTTCTGGAGAATTCATATTGAAGCCATTGTTCAATAATCGGTCTTAAACCCCCAAACATTGAAAGGTTGCGACATAATGAATTTATCTGTTTATTGGAGAGCCAATAAAAAGGCTTAGACTACAAGTATTATTTTTAAGGATTGGTTTTACAAATGAATTATACCTGATGCAGAAGCTTATATGAGGAAAAAGAATCTTGATTTTAAAATATTTTATTGATACTGGATAATGCTCCAGGACATCCGATTTAAACCATCCAAATGTTTAAATATTATTTTGACCCCCTAACACTACGTCTATAATCCAGTCTTTGGACCAAGGAATAATTTTAAATATAATATTCGTCGAACATTTGTAAAAATATAAATGATATCGATCAAGATGAAAATTTAACAGTCACACAAGTTTGGAAAACATGTTCTATTCGAAATTGTGTTGATATTGTTTCTGCATCTGTCATAGAAACAAATCTATCGACTTTAAAATCTTGCCGGAAAAAGCTGTGGCCAGAAGTAAATCCTGCAGAAAACGTTGTACCACCAATAGGAGTTAAATAGCAAAAGATAATTAAAATTTTGTCGTGTGTATTTGTAGTGAAGAAGGATTTGATGATATGGTTATTCAAGATATCGAAGAAGTATTGGAGGATCGCACGTCGAATGAAGAAGAATTGGTCCAAATGTTGGATGAACCTAGGATAATTAATGACTCGGAGAGCGGTTGCAGCGAAGTAGCTACACGCTTCACATTAAATACAATAAATGACGACTTGGGATTGGCTGATAAAAAAGAACATTTTTTTATAGAAAATGATCCTATAATAGAAAGAAATTTGAAGTTCAAGAGCGAATTACAACAGATCTTCACCCCTTAAATCGATATAAGTAAAGATTTATACGCTAAAAGCAGACAATCGCTTATTATAGAATTTTTAAAGGCTAAATCCAAAAATAATCCTCTGAGTCCTCTGACGATAAAAACTCTCATCCGATCTCGAAAAAGAGTCGAACATATGGAATTGTAAGTAATAGCGATGATCGATGAATGATCTATTATATGTTACTAATGTTTTTTTTTCAATAAATACGTAAATGCATATTGTTTCGTTTATTTATTTAAAAAATCGAAACTAATTTAGATATTTTTTGGAACGCAAACCCTAATTTTGTATGAACTTCAAACCTCGTATAACACGGATTTGTATAACACAACGTTTTTGTGGAACCATATGACTGTGTTATACGAGGCCTAGGTGTATATCTATTAATGAGTCATTTATTTCTGTAATTTTTTAAACTAGGTTATAGGTAAACTTTTAATACAACGTTATATAGTCATCAACCTTATACTCCCAAATGATAGAATTACAACATATTATAAAAATAGTGTTCGTTAATAATTATTGCAATACATCATTTTATTTCGAGTCCGATTATTAGACCGTAATAATGCACCATTTTTTTTTTCAAACATGGCATTTAATTATAAAATGATTTTTGTAAATAAATTTTCAGACGTTATTGCATTATCCGTCAATTCAAATGCATCGATACTGAAATCCATTGAGATTAAATTCATAGATAAATTGATCTTACAGACCAACACGTTATTCTACGGCTACTTATACATATAATACGGCACTTATTTCAGATTGATTTAAAAAAAATATATCATTTGGCAAAAGTGTCTCACATAGAACGCCGCCAAAAATGATAAGCGACTAAAAGCGTTTAAAAAAATACAAAATTCAATATTCTAATTTAATCAATTGGATATCGTTAAAAATATGTTATTTTTTTTAAAAAAAAATTACGAAAAACTAATATCACTTTGATTTGCCGCACTTTTTATTGGCCAACGTGTTCAGCCGTTCGATCAATTTCGACAGCAGCCGCTCCAGTTCGTCGATCGAATTCGTATAGACCAATTTGCAGTTTTCAACTTGAGATTTGTTAGCGGAGAGAAACTCGGCGCCGTGCAACAGGCAATACACGCTGCTGTCCGCATCGTTGAATAACTGAAAATAATATTAAATATTACATAAATTATATTATTTTATTTTAAAAAAATAGTCAACCCTTCTATAGTGCCGAAATAGGGACCGCTATGGAAATCCGCCTTATAGAAACCTTTTAATTGTATTTTGGTTATTTAATGAAATAAATATAACAATTTTTTTTCCATCCTCGCTTTATCGTATAAGAACCTTTTTTTGTTATTGACCAAAACAGATTGTTTTTTATGAGCTCTTGTTTCATTTGCTCGAGTTGTTCACAATACACTGTCGCTGTAACAGTCTGACCAGGTTCAAGGAACTCACGTATAAATCCAGAAAAATCCGACCATACACAAACAAGGACCTTCTTTATTGTTAGTGATGGTTGAGCAGTCAGAGCAGGTACTTCTCCGGAAAAAAGCCATTGATTTTTCATACAGAATTATTGTATAGCATCCACTTCTCATCTCCATGTACAATTCAATGCAAAAACGGATCGGTTTCATACCGAGACAAAAGAGATGCGCAGATGGTACGCCGTCTCCGTCAATTCACGGGGAACCCAAATTCCTCGTCTGTACAATTCTCTTATGCGATAAAGATGATCTCCAATGATAATTCCTTGATTATTTGATAAGGATTTGAATCCACCATTCCCTTTGGGATATCAACATCTAATTTTTAGAGTTGTCATTTTCGTGCGCCAACTTTGAGATTCCTATTTCCATTTGTAAACTTTTTAAACAACCGATGACCCTCGTTTAGTTTCAGAATATCCCCGTAAGTATCGGTAACGATTTTCACTGCTTCGTTTTCCTTCATTCGTTGATCGAACAAAAATATCATACATTGACATAAGTGGGCTTCTTCTATTGTTGCCCTTGACATCTTTCCCCCTTGGTAGAATTTTTTTTTAACCGATATATAAAATTTATAACCATAGATTTAACGTAATAAGAAAACTTGAGATTTTGATTCCTTTTTTTAATATCCCCTAATTTTTCTAGTTTGTTCACGCGCGTATTTTGTTCTCAACCAAAGGACATTGACCTTTATTTCTCGCGGCAATGTACAGTAAACCCCCCTATAACGTCCAGATAGGTTCCACATTATAGGGGGGGTAATTTTATTTTTTGATTTTAATTTTCTTTTTTTTTACATTTTTACTTGTTTACCAGCGCAAATGACTTATTTCAGCCTTGATGAGTTCTTTCGTATTACGGCTGGCGTATTCTTACGCAACTTGCGGGCAGGTAAGATCAACGCGTCATTTTTTTGGTTAATTTTATAAAATTATAAAATATTTTTATGAAAATTCTATATAGCTTTTAAAATATGTACGTTATAGGGGGGTTTGGCGTTATAGGAAAAAACTGCCGCAAACGTTATAGGGGGGTTTACTGTATTTCATATTTATGATATGTATATTTTGCCCTAGCAAATTTAGTTTTGTAGAAAACAGAAGCACTATAGGAGGGACCTGCCACTCTATAGCAGGGAGCGCTATAGGAGGGTTGGCTGTATATATATATATATGTACCATTGACAATGATAGACTGCTGCGACACCTGTGGCACTCTTCCATTTCGTCTTGACGCTTTACAACTTTTTTCCGTCCCATCAAAACGTTCTGCGTTCTTTCAGACACCTTCAAACACCAAATAAAAAAATTATTACAATTTCCAAATAAATTATTCTCATTCGTATATAAAGTAACCTTCAGTCCGATATTGAATAAAACATCTCGGTGTTGTTTTTCAGCTTGAATTATTTTATCGAGTGCCGGCAATACTTTCTTCAGCACATGATACGGTGTACGTACATCTTCCGATATCGATACGATCAGTCTCTCTAACGAGAACATAGACGGCTCGCAGCTATTCCGTATATCCTTGAAACAAACCACATTATAAATACATCGAATAAAGCGTATTATTTATTACGACTTTCAAAAAAATACCACGAAATCCTGTTGAGCCGTGTCCAGCCAGCTATTCAATGCAAAGTAAACGCTCTCGGAAACGTTATATCCGGCACAAATGCTCGATGTGAACGCCTTCGGAAACACCAATATGAATTCTCCGGGATTTTGTATCGTACGACATAGCGAGACACCATGATCAGTCAACATCGTTGGCGGCACCATGGTCGTGTCCGATAACAGCCAAATCGTCTTCTTTTGGCAATAATTTGGCACGACGGACGTGAGCGTCTCTTTGAATTTTGTGCTTTGGCTGTCGGGCACTCCATACCATATTTTGGGTGCTCCGTCGTGCAGATATTCAATCCACGGAAGACCGTGTGGATCTCGATACCAACAACACGTACTGAATAGCATACCGACGTGTATCGTCGGTACATTCACACCCATGATAGGAGTTAGCGATCTTAACACGGATCCCGTATTATTCGTCAAAACCTGTAAAACAAAAATAAATCGATTAATATCAACGAAAAAGGGACGGTCGAACGGTCAATAATAAATTATATTACCTTTAAATTCCATGGATGTTTAGCGATCGGACTATTCTTTGTTTTTGCATTCGGAAATCCGTACCCCCATACGCTGGAGTCGATTGATCCGGTACTCACGCAAACGTGACTATCTCTCGTTGTTACGTAATCCCAAAACTTCGTCTCGACCTATTAAAAAATGATATTATATTTGTTACATTATTAATATATTATTTGTGTAAAAATATATTTGAGTTGAGAGTATATATACCTCTTCCGGAGACGGTTGCTGAACTTTGCCGAACTGCATGGTCATCGTATTCTTGGCGATCCGTGCGTAAGAACATAGCGTCGTCGATTTTCCGCGAGTAATACATTCTTCGATGTCTTCGGTCATATCGTGTTCCGGCTCGTCGTTATCGGCACCTGACATCATATTCAATGGATTCGCCGCTCTGGTCATCATGCGCTCTTGCCGTTTCTCCCATTCGGTATCGACTGATTCGAATAACTTTTTTCTTTCATCTAGTAAAAACATAATACCATATTATTCACTATTACCAATATTTATAACAAATTCTGATGCTGATTTCGTTTTTTTTTAGGTTAAGATTTGTTTGGCCGAGTCGTAAATAACAACTGGTGGAGGCAGGTGAATCTATAGTTTGTATCCACCTAATATGAGTCAACGGGACAAGCGAGTTTTTGCTTTTACTATATCGATTCTGGTAGTCTTTGTCCTCTTAGCCTTTAAAATGGAGAGTCAAAAAGTACATATTCGTCATCTGATGCTTTGGGAATTAAAATAAGTAGATATAACCGTGGCGACAGATGAAAAATATGCAGTGTAGAAATGAAATATCATTCTGGAGATGCAACCTTGAATGAAAAATTGGGAGAGTCACCCTTCCGAATTTGATGACGACCTTTTAAAGGAAATATTGGAGTAAATTTTACGGCAATCAACAAGAGAGATGCCAGTAAGATTGAACACATCACAATCATTTACTTACTGTCATTTATAGAAATTAGGGATGAAAAATGTTAGATGTATGAGTATGTGGTGGTTATTCCACAAATCATTTCAATTAACGCCATTTTGCGTCCTGGCAACACCACACGGCGTCTCCCGAAACGCACCACGCTTCCCTCAAACAGTCTTCCGGACGTAGTTGCAGCATGAACACCCTCCCACGTTACTCCGCCATGAGGACTCTGGAGACTTTTCTTTCCTCCTTTCTATGACACCCACAATCGACACCGAACTTGTTTATTATCATTGTAACAGATCAGCCAACCAACAGCCGCCGAGGTTGTTCGCAGACTCCACCTCAGCATCCCCGACTTGAGACCGCAGCTTGGCATGCTACCATCAAGCCCCCAGCTGGCTTCGTTGGGGCCGACCACGATGGCTGCCGTCACTGCCAGAGGTCGCCAACTAGAGAGTACCAGGAACCGCACGGGTCACGTACCTTTCTTTATTAATTAAGAAGCTGTCTGTCCATCTAATATTATTATGTAATAAATGTGTCGATGTTGAGAGTAAAGGCTCGCCATTGTCCGAGTCACGTTTTCCATACCTTTACAAGTATCTCAGAATCTTTGAGAATGGAACGGACCCCCATTTACTTACTAAAGTCAAGATCGTGTAATTGGGGGAGTAAAGACGTCCGCCTGTGTGTTTGAATGCGACCGCGCAATTGGGAGATTTGCGGCGAATATTTCAATGCAGCGCGTTATTCGGGTTCCACGGTAATGGAGATCGCTTGTTAATTGCTCAGACATTGTGGCGAGATCTCAGGCAGCTCTCGATAATGCATACCAGAGAAAATATGAGAGCGACAATTGGCATGGGATTGAGGATCAACGATGCCAAGACAAAATAGATGCCCGTACTATAGAGTCGAGAGTTCTCACGTTTATTTGTCGTATGAATACAGAATACATGGTTTATATAAACAATCGTAAGTTCTCACGTGTCGGAATCAGACGTGGCGGCGATGGCCGTTGGGCAGTCATAGTTTCGTGGACTCTACGGAGCTATGAGGAGCCAGGCCGCTGGAGGTGCCCGTAGCACCCAATCAGACCGTAAATTAAATACGAATTGGCCATAACCTCATCTGATTATTATTGTTACAATCCACACGCGACAGCTCGGTTCCCAGGCTTTGGCAGGCGACCTGATCCGTAATCGAAGAGCCAAGATAACCTGGAGAACGTCCGTCGCAGTCATGACATCATGGTTGCGACGGAGGTGCCTCCAGGTGGCAAAGACCCGCCTTAGGGTTAATATGGCTCTTAAATAATAATAAAATAATAATATGTCAAGGACGAATCCTTGAACCCCTGAGAGTTGAAGAGTACAGCTTCGAGGCTGTCCTGGAATCAATTTGGAAGTACTAAGAAGAGCCGTGCTGGCAAACCGGTACTACTTTGGACTTCAAAAGCAACTAGGCTCTAGATTTTTCTTAAAGAAGACAAAAGTAAAGCTCTATATGACCCTTATCAGGCACAAGGCACCTGAAGAAGAAGAGAAAAGCTCTATACCATCAAAATATTATACCAAAACATTAATCGGTCGAATAACCCAATTTATTAATAAATATAAAACACGTTTGTTTACTGTTGATTGAAATCACTCGTAATTACAATTAAACGAATATTCAACTCGATATAACCGTTAAAGCTATATAATATTATTATGTAATAGAATTAGAATCAATTTTCTAACCTGGAGACAGTGTGTCGTATGGAAGCAAATATTTGCAATAGATCTCGTCGAGCCGAATATCCATATAGTGCACGTTTTGCGGTAAGCACATCTCCTCGGCGACTTTATGCCACATTTTCTTCTCTAGCACTTTATTAAGCCCTCCCATATTCTGTACGATGTGATACAGCTTCGGCAGATCGACTTCGATCCCGCTCAACTGAAATATCACACACGATAAGAACATTTCAAACAATCTATATATATATAATGAGTTACTCACGATCGGCGGTTGTTTGAATGTAACGCTCTGCGTGGCTAGGTATTTTTTGATAGCGCACATTTCACGCGAAGACGGTCCCCATCGATTCAGCATCCTATGCAGGTATTGATTGTGTGGCGTGAACCGCATATCGTCTGATATTTTGCATTCTGACTTGAAGCTGGGCGGCGGGATGATCTTGCACAGACCGTAGCGAGCCGCGACCGGGCTGATCTTTTCAATGAACTCCAACGGGTCCTGACAAATAGGGGATAAATAAAAACATATAAAAAAAAATATATAATTTGTTTATAATATCAACATAGAGATCAAGTGATTCGATATTAGTCAGCATGCACTATTCTATATATGAATTATTTTAACCCAAATTCAAGGATTATCTCATCATCCGTGAATAAGAGATAAAAGAAATACTTTCATTTTTTTATCAATCTACGTCTCTTTATAAAGCAATTTCAAGTATAAAACTACCATGCCATCAAATTGCATATATTTACCTTAGTTACAAGTTACAACCCTTCATTTATTGCGAAGTAGCAAGGACGAGCAAATCATACTTGTGCACTTGTATAAACAATATTCCGGGAATAGGTTCACATGCGGGATGTGAATCAGCGCTCGCTCAACTATTCATTCGTTAAGTGTTAGATCGTAAATATTATATTGGGACGCAATGCACCTCAAAAAATTATACATTAAACTGTGATTAATTTTATTATTTTGATATACGATAGAGACGTATAATTTATGAAAATTAATTTGCTGTAAGTATGGTAATATCTTTTGATGTAATACTCGCACTTGCAATGCATATTTTTATTAACTAAAATATATTTCAGTATTAAAAATATTATTTTTATATAAAACGCAGCGTATTTTATGATATTTTTATTGCACGTCGAACTTACCTCTAAAAATCTTATACCCAAGTTGCTGAAACCATGTCGACGATTTTATTGACACACTCGATGCTGTTATTATAAATTATTTTCTTATCACCAATCCGTAGATTGTCGTATATACAGTAAAACCTCAGACTTATAGATTTAAGATTATGATCATTTATTTAAGGAATGATTGAAATTGATTATAATTTGTTTTATTAAATTTTATTAATTTATTTGTAAATGAAAAATCAGGTCGTATCGTCTTTTCGTATTTTTTTATTACTCTCATAAAAGTATCTAACATAAAAATATTAATAAACGTACTTTAACGTAAGAATCTAGACAAAGCGGAATATAATTTGGCGAGATTTAAAAATCTCAGCCATCGAGATTAAACGTCAGAAACAAAGATAGGCAGCATTCGAGAGATCCACCCAAGTTTCAAGATGAAACATTAACATAATCAGTATTATGGATTTGTAGGTAACATACATATTATTTCGATAACCAGTTAACCGCGACTGAGCTAACTAAATAGTCGGATAGGCGTCCGTAATTTTCATCTAAAACTAATAGAAAAGATCATTGTTTAAATGAAATTATCATGATTTTTGGCAAAAATGGGTTAAAACCGGGGTGAAACTATCCTCTTGATTCCCATGCAGATAACACATAGAGAAATTGCGGAGTATCGATGTTTCTTCTGCTGTAGAAAAAAACATCTGGAAGATTCAACAGGTGCTGGACCCAAGATATTATCAATATAGCTGGCCTTTTTGGATCCGAGAAGATTTAGACAGCATCAGAATGGAAAATATTAGAGGTAGTGTATATCCAGCTGTGTAAATCTTTCTGTAGTATCCCCGAGATATTATTACGGAATATATTTGAAATATTTATTTATTAATTAATTTTTTTTGCAAAAATCAGTCCAAAAAAATCTATTTTTTGTCTCTTGTATGCATTTGCACACGCATATGTGTCTGTCCGGAAACGCACCCATTGGTGTGTAAAACCGTGAAGCGGTTAACGGGCAAAGATGCCAGTCTCGAATTAGCTGCGTGAGATGTGCTGCATAAGGACATCCGTTATCAGTCCGAGGATATTTAACCCTTGCCATGAGAAATTTTCATAATTATGTACGAGAATAAATTTGCAAATGCACAAAACACATTCTTATCCAAATAATTTTACGCTAAGCTTCCAGCACGTGTCGCTAGCATGTGTGGTGAATAAGCAGTCATTACTTCGGAGTGTCCAATTTAACTAATCCATTTATTTAGAATATTAATTTTTTCGAATAAAAAATTATGAGTGACGGAGAACGGTTATAGAAATATATTAAGGGTACCAAAAAGTTGTCCATTTTTTTTCATGCCTTTTTCGAAAATTTAAATCCGGTGATACAAGTCTCACAGATGCTCCGAGATCAGAGCCTCCACAAAAATTTGAGGATGATCTGCTGAATGCTACAGTGGAAGCCGATCCTCATCTAAGTATTGAGGAATTATCCCAAAAACTGCATGCTCCATGGTCAACAGTGCAAATATCACTTGAAAAAAATCGGCAAACATAACCGAATGGGTGTTTGGATTCCTCATGAGCTCTCCGAAATGAACAAGGAGGTGCGAGTGAGTACGTGCGACTCTTTGTTGTCGAGACATAAAGTTCAAAAATATTTGGACAGAATTGTAACCAGCGATGAAAAATTGATAGTGTACGATAACGTTACTCGGATAAAACAATGGCTTTCGAAGAAGAATTTACCAACCCCTAGGCCTCGTCTTACCCTTCGAAGGGTGCTTTTGTGTGTCTGGTGGGATATTCGAGGAATTATCCATTACAATTTGTTGATTCGAGGAAATACGGTAAATGCAGAGCTTTATTGTCAACAACTCGAAAGAGTGAATGGAAAATTGATAACGAAACGTCCAAGTTTGGTGAATAGAAAGGGAGTAATTCTGTAAACGCCCTCAAAGTGCAAAGATGACCCAAAAAAAAATTATGGATTTAAATTTTGAAGTCGTGAAGCATCCTCCATATTCGCCAGACATTGCCGCATCTGATTTTTATCTATTTAAATCGATGGAACACTCGCCAAGGGACAAAATGGCAAACAGTCATAATAACGATGGAGATTATATATTATAACATTTAAAAGAATTGTAAAAATATATTTAATAAATATTTTTAATGTTAAAAAAATGGATTAATTAACTAATACTATCGATACATTAATTTGACTCGTTAATCAAATAATGCAATGCCCTAACAAGACAACCTGATATTACAAAGTCGTTCATTCGTGATCATACGACGAGTCAGACTGACGATAATTTAAGCGTAATTTTACACATAAGCAAATACATACGGTTCCTCAATTGATTGTGTTAAAATAAAAGCCAAGATAGAAATCCTCAATATCCGCAATAACTTTACATTAATATAAATATAATGCACTGCAAATATTTATAAAAAAAAACATCAACACGCTGCAAATGTTCACGACAGCTTCAATAAAATTCAGATATCAAGGATTCCTAATGCGTTAAATGTACAAATAAACCAAAAATGAGACATGTCGATATTGCAATAATGTTTACGATACAAATAAAATGATATATAGCGTTAACATCATGCACAGGATTATTCGCATCAATTTAAATACATATATATATATTAAAATAATCACAAAAAGCGTAATTTATTCATATTGATTATTTATTAAAAAAAAAAAAAACATGTATCGGGCACTAATTAATAGAATCAGTAGATGATGATATCGAAATGATCTTTAAAAATTGCGAGTATGATAATGATATATTACAAAAAACGATTAGATGAACGGCATGCTCGAGTTGAAAACACATTAATCGGTCAAAATCCACGGTTATTATTAAGATTTTTTCGTTTGTTCAACGGATGAGTCTGTTATAAAAGCATGTATATCGAATCGAAAGACGTCGACTACACCACTAAATACACAGTGTGACAGAAATAAAAATAATGATAAAACAAGATCTATATGAACACTACGAACATGCAAAAAACAATTCTATGACATGCACATATCATGCAGGGTATTAGAGTAAAAAAAAAATGCGTATATTTTTATTACGCACGTCTATATCGAACGCGTGTACGGCCGCGGAGTCCTTAAATGGAGCAAGCGAATATTTCGTCCATTTCAATCACTCCGGCGGCGTTCGACGCAATCGACCAACGTTGCGAATAATAATATATACGGGGAACAAATGTCTTCTGTTGGAACTGTACGAATTACGATAGGTTCTGCCAATTTTTTTATCACGATCATTCCACTATTGCATAATTTATAAATAAAAAAAAATAATAATTATAAGCGAATACAGTAATAACTCGGTATACAAAGTACGGTTCCATCACAAAACGAGTAACTTATATTTATAACGAAAACGTACATATTTGCTTAACGTATACAAAAAAAAAAAAATTCGATGAATCGTATTAATACGTATGATGAATCGATTGAATGAACTCGAAATAATCGTCGAATGAAGCCTTAAACGTATCTTCTTGAGCGTCGATCGACCTCATCGATCGTTTTCCGTCGACGTAGATGACATTTATTTATTATTTTTACCAGGTATATAGAGGTATTACTGTATATTATGTATAAAAAGTGTCAATTCGGGATATTCAATATTCGGGAAAAAACAATAAAACTTTAATTGAGACTTTTTATTGTACTTAATAATAAATTGACAACTTTACATGATTACCATCGGTGATTCTCAAACGTTTACAGACATTACAATATCAATACGACGATGGATCGGCGTACAACTTTGCATTCTTTGAGAACCACCGATCATTAACATACTATTGAAAACAAAAAAAAAATATAATTAAGAAGCAAAAGTGTTTGTTGTAATCGTAAAATATCATTTATTTTTTATTATTTTATTATGGCGAATAGGGCATGTTTAATATAGCGTGAAAATCCATTTTCATTTATTTCTACTCGTGTAAATTAAATAAAAGCAGTCATGACTAAAACCACTACTGAAAAATAAATAGCATTACAATTACAATCATCGTGTACAATTACAATATGACTTACGCTAAATTAATATCGACAATTCCAGCTGAAATTCGTCCATCCGTATAATACCTAAACGTTTCATTAAATTTTTCCGTTACCGCTAAACCACTCACAGCCACCGTAAAAGCACAGCCATTCAAACATTCGGAAACCCGTACGATCGTGTAATTTTCGTCAGATGTGCTCAACATACTTCTAATTATTTCTCGAAACAAAAACGGTTTCCACAACATGTTAAATTTTTTTTTTACCCTGATCAAATCAAAAACTTCAGCTGGAACCGTCGCTATTTACAAACTATGACTGAACCTATGAATCTTAAAATTATCAGCTATTTCACACACATTGTAATATATATAAGTATCGGTTCAAAACCGTAATAAATAAAATTACATTATCGTTACCGCTAGCAAATTAATCAATGTAAATCAAGAATCAACGGAAATAAAATTATATCGTAATGCCAATTAAAATTTAATATATTCAATAACATTCAATAGTTAGTATTCAATTTTTTTTCTTAATTAAATTTGGCATATAATGGAATAAACGATTAAATTATAATATGGAATTATAAAAATCAACATTTTAGATGCCATAGATTACATAGGACAAAAATATAGTGTAACAAACGTATATTTATCAACAAAAAAAAATAATAATCATTGGCATATCAATTTCGAAACGAACGAAATTAACTCTCAATGTTTAAAACACACTTTAATATACATATATATATATTTAATATATGTAGTATACTGGCGAGAATGACACATACTGCAATCACTTAAATCTAGCTCAATGGAAATCAAATAGTTCGTCGGTACGACGCATGAAACATAATTTAGCGTGGATTGGCGGGACCGCGCATTGCGATCCGCCCGGGATTCAATTGCGAAATTATCGCCGTAAGGAACTAAACACAAACATTTAATAATATCTGCGCTTTTAGCGCGTGGAAACGAATCATCTCACTAAAACTAAACATCAACACACTTGCAAAATGATAACATGTAGGATGTCTCATATTATAATACCACTAACACATAAATATTCTATATAATTATTTCTTAATAATTACAATAATTTTCGTAAAACTATTTAATATAGACCAAACATTCGTATAAAAACAAACATTAACGAAACAATATTCAATAGAAGAAAAATTAAAAACGGCGATCCTTCGATTTTCGAGCATAATCAAATACGAAAACGTCTACGAAAAATTGCAATAAAGCGTGCTTTCTCTCTAATTTAATTTGAATTGAAGGTTATCCCGTCTAAAATAATTCCGAATAATTGTAACGGCAGAAATATATTATCACGATTTGATCTCGTATAGGAATTAATAAAATCACATTTATTGAACGATCGGCGTTAAACAAAATCGAGGGATTGACGTAATAAAACCAATCGAAAATAATTAACAAAACAAATCCGCGACTCAATTTCGTTAAATAATTACCCTGGATTATGGACAATAGTAAATATATATATTAAAAAAAAATACAGTTTAGTACATTTCCAAATATATATATATATGTAAATATATATGATAGTCGCATAAATAAAATAATTAATATATTTCGATCATATCTTCGATACATCACATCCGAGAATAGATATATTTTTATAATCACAATCACACGCTAATCAGATTTTTTTATTATTATTATCCTTAATCAATATTAAACATTAATAAAAAATATATCAGTTGAGTTATTTTAATTAGAAGAGATTCTGTCGTATCATTTTTAATACTCGACATCTCGCTACAGATTTCAGCGTCGTGTTACGCTGCTGCAAATTTGATAGATTTATATATAAATAAAATAAACATCCTGAAAAAGAGATTACACAATTTAATCAGATCTCAATAAGAGCGTTATTTATTCGAAAATATTTCCTATATATCGTGAAATACGTTTGATCATCGTCTTAACCGTAGAAGGTGTTTTATGTTATACGTATAACATGCACGTTAGTCTTGTCAATGGTTAACATATCATAAACATTTAATAATACATTCATATTTCATTTAATAACGATTCCAAAAATATTTTTTGATTATTCATTTTGTACAATACATAATATATATATATATATAGTTCCAAAAGACAACATTTTTATAAAATGAGATATTTTAAAGATCATTAGATATCCGAAAAGAGAGAGAAAAATCGTTTACCCTTATTATCGTTATTTATAATTCGGAATGAATACAGCGTTCTTATATACGGGGTTGTTTATCGATCGTGCAACTGTTTTCTATCCAACATTGGGCTTGATTTTCTTCATAGAATACGTGAGCGTAAACAAATTAATAACTGGACGCACCAATACAATCACAATTTTCTTACGATATTTACACTAAGTGTAAAATATACACATCTTTCTAATTATATACAATCCCCTGCCACCTAGATAATATATGAGATTTAATAAAAATCAACGCGGGCATAGTGTGTAAAGGGAGCCGTGTAACTTTATTCAGTGCATAAAAATAAATAAAATAGTTAACCGTATGTTAAAAAAGAAAAATAAAAAACGGAACAAAAAACAGCTTTAAACGCGAGGGCGATTTTAAATAAATAAAAAAAATCTAATCAGCGGCATGCGAGCGTCAGAGCATATAACATCCGTACACATTGCGACGGCAGTGTGCGTACATTATGAACTCGCTTCACATGCGGCTGAAGTGTACATGTTGTATTCGAAAACGGCAACGGCTTGATCATGCTTATAAATTTTAATTATATGCATCTGTAACTATTATTATTCGATTATACAAAGCAGCTTTTGTAAGCGAAAAGTTAAATCTAGTAACTTTTTGGTTATAATTATTGCATTAATGTATAAAAAAAAAAGTAAAAA
>JAGXCT010036085.1:12775-52853 GCA_022495035.1 Philopotamus ludificatus | reverse complement strand
TATATATATATATAAGCTTTAATTTGTAATCTCATTAAAAAAAAAAACTCTAACCAATTGAACTAAACCAATCTCCACAATCAAAAAATATATCACGCAAAAAACACTATATAAGCTACAATTTTTTTTTATAATCTCTTTATTAAAGATTACAACTAATTGTTTACCTGAAATTCTTTTTCAGTGGGTTGAAATACTGGAGCTTCGACCACCTGCGGAGGATCTTCGACCTGAGGGAATGTCGTATTATTCCTGTGTCCGATTGTTTCGACCCGATCGGGGGCTCTTCCGGCGCGTTGGACTACAGTCGGCTGTTGTACGCCAGACGAACTCGAAGCGCCGTTAATTTGCTGAGCCACGGCCGTAGCATTTGTTTGCGGTTTAGCTTTAGCCGCGTTGTTCTGAACAGCCGGAAGGGTTGCGTTTTGATTGCGCGACTGTTCAGTGTGAATCGTCGCCTCGGGAAAAGCTTCGCGCACGCTCCTCACCATATCGAGCATCGCGTCCGTATTCTGCGTGGTATTCTTCTTGGAATTCTTATTCAATTGCGATTTTTTGATTAGCTTGGCCCTCATGATCACGCGCTGCTGCGGTCCGTCCGGACCCTCCGACTCCATTTGCACGGCGACGCCTTCAATGAAATGATTGCACTTATCGCAACCCTTCTTCTTCACGTCCGTCAGCGGAATATAGAACAAATGATCCTCCACTTCGTTCGGCTTCTGCAGCTGATCGTTAATGACAACCCTCTCGTCGTGACTGGCACATTTGTTGTCGATATTCAATCCCGGCGATGGCGTCGCGCTCGACGTCGACGCATTCAATTGCTTAAACGCATGACCGCGATCTTGCATCAAAAACTCGGTGAACTTTTTTATTTCCTTGTTCAGCGTGGCGGGACTGTCGTTTTTCAGGATGCATTCGTTCTTATTATAAAATGCGGCGGGCTGTATCGGCATCATCGATTCCGCCATGGTCGGCTTGATGTGCACGACCGGTATCTTAGAATTCTTGTTTATCACCAGACTCCCGTATATGGGATTGGCATTCATCGCCTGCCGCGTCACGTCAAAATCGGGCACGTCTTTGAACGCGTTGTAATTTTGAGACGACTGATTCTGAGATCCGAACACGGCCACATTCACGTCCATTCCGATCGGCGAAACGCTATCGCTTATGTTGTCAATGATTTCGTTGACTTTGGCTTTGATCTCGATGGGACTGGGAGAATTGTTAAACATTGGTTGCGGTGTCGGTATGTTTTGCTGTTTGAAATTTGAAAATAAAGAATTCTGATATGCGGCGAGCGGATTCTTGTTGAGTGTTTCGGTCTCTGCAAAATAAATATTTGTTGAACCAGAATTAATTTTTGTGTTAGGATTATAATTAAAATAATTAGCGTCAAAGTTGGCGTTTTGAGCAGGCAGTTGATTGTTATTAACATTGTACATGTCCGTATTGTTTTCGTTGCATCTGACATTCGGAATGCATCCGTTGGAGAGCAACGGGTCGTATTTGTTTGTCTGTCCTTGATACTGCAACTGCGAAACGTTAGCGTCGTACTTATGCAACGAAGAGTTCAAAGGATTCATCACGTTCATGTAATGAACTCCCCTTATATCCGAATTGAGATCATTTCGATTCATAAAAGATTTATTATAAGCATAATCATTGGCGACCGACGGCAAGTGTCCTTGATTGAACATCCTCTGTTGATCCTGCGAATTGGGCTGCGGATTGTATACGCCGTGGTTCGCATTGACGTTTTGAAATTGCAAAGAATAATCGTTAGAATGCGGATTGTTATACGATCCGGTAGTAGCGATTGCCGCCGGCGGGATGGGATTCGTCGAATTAAACACATTTACATAATACAATTGATCCGGATACTTGAGTGAATTATCGCAGTTTGCACTCTGATTCATGTTGACGTCGCATCCTCCATAATTAGCGTAATTGACCTGCATTTCGTTCATATTACGCATGGGTTTAGAGTTTTCAACGTTCCAATGGCCCGGAAGATTCCAGTTGAAGTTATCGGGGTAAGAATGATCGACCCGTCTAACCTCCTCCTGACTGACCATCGCTGGAATCGGCACCGGTTTGTATGACATCATGTTGGATCGATCGGCGGTGTAGTTATGGAAATTGTCAACGTTCATATTTTGCGAGGGCATCACAAACGATGTATAATCAGGATTATAATTAGATACCTTTCCCATGTTATCTGTATTGGCATAGCCTCTGTATTGTTGTTGGGGTTCATAAAACGATTGGAAATTTAAATTTGGGTTATGCATATTTTTATTAGTGTTGAAATTGTCGGAATAGTTGGCGAGCAGCGGTTGTTCGTTGAATGCGGGTGTTGCGCATTCAGCGTTTTGATATGTGTTTCCGGTGTATTGCATGAACGCTGAGTTGCCTTGAATGCCGTGAGGTTTAATCGGAGTGCATTCCATCGGTTGCGGATAAAACTGGGAATAATTAGTCGTGTTCGGTAACTCTAATTGATTATTATAGACCATTTCGTTTGCGCACGGCAAAGCGTTAGACGGATCGTAGTTAACGTCGGGATAATAATTATTTTCCGTTGTTACAAAATCGGGGAAAATCTCTTCTTTAATATCGTCATCGATCGAAGGATCGCATTCAGGTTGGGGATTTAATACTTTTTCGTGGTTGTTATTATTATTATTAACGGTTTCCGTATTGAGCGACAGCGAAAGAAATTCGGACATTGGCATCAGAATATGGAATTTTGGTTCAAACATTTCGTGCAAAGCAGCGATCGCCGATTCCAACGTCCGTTTCATATTTGTATTGTAAAGTGCGATGGGTTTTAAAACGCCGCTCCTGTTTTCAGAGTTATTTGCGAATCGTAGCTGGGAGAGAAATTCGTCGTTGAATTTAAATATTTCAAAAATTATCTCAGCCGGAAAAAATTTTGAAATAATCTCGACGACCCTCGGCGGCGGCGTTGCCGATTCAATGTCCTCAAACACGTAATCGAAATCGGTTGTAATAGCAAATTCGCAATCGGAATTTAGGGAGACATTATCGTTTTGATCGTTTTGTTCATCAGTAGTAATAGCAACAATAGATGTGGAAGAAACAGAAATATCCTTGGACTGTACCGATGTATTTTGCTGTGAATTGGATGGAACAACATCGTCGTTAGAGTTTAACGACGTTATTATTGCATCCGAGATGACGTTGCCAAAAAATTCAATAGGTTGTTTGGCATCATGAGATTCAGTTGTTGATATTTCTGTTTTATTTCCGGATAAAATGTAACCGTCTAATTCAGATAGAATAATTTCCTTACTTGTATTTACACTTTCGCAAGACACCTCTTGACCTTGAACATTTTCGCCAAAGCTAAAATTGGGAACAATTTTTTTATTAGTACCAAATACAGATTGATTCTTATCAACCTTCTTCTGAGAGTCTTTAAATTTTCGCGGTGGCGTTGCCAAAATTTCTGAATCACTCTCGAATTCGTATATGTTGGACGACTCTTCCGTCGGCAAGTTGGGCTGGGTGATCTTCTTCGATGATGTATCCGAGCGATCGTCGATCTTGATCGGTGTCGTCAACTTTCCAGCAATTTTACTGTCCTTTTCGGCGGGTGGGTTGGGTTTAATAATTGCAGCCGTACTGGCGCTGTCGCAGATGGGTGTGGATGTTGATTTTGCATCGCTTTTTCTAGGCAACAACTCGTCGGCATAATTATCAAAATCGGGAGATTCGCCGAGGCTCGCGTCTTTATCCATCGCTTGCGCCGATGTGCGCATTTGCGGACGGTTTGTAAATGTACTGGCACTGTTTTTGAGCCACTGCTCGATATACTCCTTGGACTTCATAAACTTTCTGCCTTGTCTATTTTTCACTTCGTTTTTCTGGGCTGCAGAAGCGTCGAAATTACCGCGAAATTCGTGTTTTCTATCGGCGACTATAGGCTCCTTGGGAATCGGTTGTTTTTTCCCTTGGTTGGTGGTTTTTCCTTTGGCTGTCTCTTTGGTATTGGCAACGTTTCTGTGCGCAATACCAAAAACTTTGAAGGATTCCTCGTAAGAAGGAATCGGATTGGTATCGCTGATGTTGCTCGAAACGCTTTTCGAATTTTCGTCAATAACAAGTTTTCTGGTGCGGATTTTTGTATTAGTATGTAAATCGGCGATCTGAGTATCGGAAGACGAAGAGTTATCGTCCATTTTATCTGCGCTGTGTCTCTTGGCACTCGCTTTATCCAATCCGGTACTGCTCCTTGTTGTAGTGTCCGTTACTTTAGTAGCCAACGGCTCATCATCTGATTCGCTGAAGCTCTTCTCTATTTTCTTATCTGTATGTTTTATGGTATCAATTGGTAACTTTGGGGATTTAGCCTCGACTTTAGCTTTTTTAACAGCGGGAGGAGTCACCTTTTCGACGTCGACAGTTATCTTATCTCCGGTTGCAGTTTCAATCTCATTTTTAGCAAATTTTGTTGGAGTGGCTTGTTTTTTAGCGACTTTCGTATTTTTTGGTGCAGGTCGTACAATTTTAGCTTTGCCCTTCTCAATCGTTGTGTTGTTTTGCGAAACTTTCGATGGATCCCTTTTCAATTTTCTTAAATTGCGAGGAGCATTAACGACAGTTTTGCTTCTCGTTTGCGGAGACACAGTGGGAGATTTTTCCTTTTGAGGAATTTCTTTCGGAGTCACCTTTTGGGGAACAACACGATTTACTTTGCTCGGCGTTTTTGCAGCGACTCTTTTTTCGGTCGGAGCATCGGTTTTATCTTTTATCGTGCTGCGAGTGAGACGTTGTTGTTCGCCGGGATTTTTATCAGCGATCGTAATATCCGGAGTCTTCGAAATTTTCTTATATAATGGTTCGTCATCGTCTGAGGAAAAATCGAATTTTTCAATCGGCTTTTCTGGTAACTTTTTAGGAACGATCGGTTCAATTTTTACTTTTGTCGGTGTTGGTGCACTCAATTTGGATTTTGTTTTTGGAGTGCAGACTTCGGTGAGTTGCTTCATTGTGGCAGAGCGTGTTAAGCAAACAGGTTCGTTCTTAACGGCGCTACTCTTTGTTCTGGTGCTGACGCCAGGAGAATCGCTGTCGTTTGTAGATGTCGGTTGATTCTTGTTATTGACTTTGACGACTTCTTTAGACGAAGCCTCTTTTTTAAGAGTGACTTTAGTAGTCTCGGTTTTGAGTATGGGAACTTTCACCACCGGTTTTATAGCCTTCTTCTTAATAACGCCTTGAGGTTTTGGCTTCTCGTTATTTTTCGGAGCGGTAATATTGACGACTCTATTGCGGAGTGAGACACTGTTCCTCAGATGGAGTGTTTTAGACTTAGCGGGTATAGTTTTACGTATCGGTTTCTGTTGATAATTTTGCCGACGAGTTGCTATAGAATAGGTTGCCGTAGCGGCAGCCGAGATGCTTTGTTTCTTCTTCGATATAGTTTTACCCATCGATGCTCTCGTAAATATCTTTAAAATAAGAAAACGTAATTATCAATCAATTTAATATTGAATATTCAACAGTTATGGACATAAAATAATACCTTTCGTTTATTTCCAGTATTTTTTGGATTTGGTGTAATTGCCGGCTTACGCTGGTTAAATTTACCTTTCATGGCGTGCATTTTATGTTTCCTCATTGGTCTTTTGGGAAACTGGGAAGCCCGTTTCCTTACACCAAATGGAATAAAACCTAATAAAAATGTGAAATGATTAATAGTCATATTAAATTAGTTTTAATAAACTATGATATATTAATTTTTATCCATAAAATTAATTAATCTAAATGCAAATAAATTAAAATTGAAAATAATCCACTAATACTAAATTATTACTGCTATAATTCGCTATGTGTTGGATGTGTCATCAAATATTCTCTTTAATTAACGGAGCACTTTCCTTAATTGTATTTGCATATTGGCAATATCAATCGATAAATTTTCGTTATAAATAGAATTATAGCAGTCAGTCATTTTCCATATTGTTATTAAATTTATTTAAATAATATCTGAGATATATATTTGTCGATGGTATCATCAGGTATTGTATGAAATATGAATGAAGATGACTTGAATTTCAAAATTGCCGACCCGTTCTCATTTATCGTTGGGTCGGCCATTAGGAAACATGATTGATGTGTGTCCACAAATGCAAAAATAAACACAAAATCATAAAAATAAAAAAAAAACACATAAAAAAATATAAACCTTGAACTTGCGGAATAGATTGTGACGTTTGAGATGTACCTTGATTATTTGGTACAGAGTTACTAGGAGAAGGTGAAATGCTCTGGGGTCGAAGAAATGAACCAGTCCTTATATGCGGTGGTAATGACGGGGATCCTAATATACACAAAAATATATAATAACATTATAACAACAGGTGTAATTCAATCCGTGTATTACAATACACATACATAAACATGTAACCAAAACTCGAATATTAAATTTACAAATAATATGCCGTCGAAATGTACAGTGTCTCACTACCAGATATTTTATGCATAATCTAAAATAGACTATGCAAATGGAAACCTTGCGGATCGAGGTCGCACGAAGGAAGGGAACGTTATATTTATTCCGTTGAATAATAAAAAATGTGCCAAGACTGAAGATACGGATTTATTCTGCGTTGTTACGATATAAAAAGTTGAAGTATTAACGAATGCGATTTATTAAGATGAATATTTGGTTCTCATGAAATGATCACAAAACTCCAGAAGCTTTAATATTAAGAGTTTTGATCAATTTCGGCTTTTCTCAAAAATAAACTATTGATAAAAAAGTAATCATGTAGTGATAAACAACCCGCATTTGATAAAATGATGTCCCAAGAATTAATTGAGTAATTAAATAAGATATTATGTCAACTGCAGAGATATTTTTTATATATTTATTTAAGCCGATGATTCGGAGTATTGGATCAGACAAAAATTTGATCCGAAATATGTCTTCTGATGAAACAAGAGATACATCCATTTTTTCTAAATCTATTAATTAAGACTTTAAAAATGCAGGAGAACTTTATGCCCCACTTATTCGGACACTGTACATTTGCTCGGCAAAAATAAACGATTGCCAGTAATTTTAACAAAACCATCATTTAGAATAGTAACCGAATTCCACAAAATTCTATAAAAACAAAACGATAAATCGATGCAAAATAATAAGATTGACGATAAAACGAGCTCTTCACAGCCACACAGTTACATAAGTCCAACACAACGTATTGTATTACATTTTTAACCCTCAGATGTTTTATTTTGATTCGATTTCGTATATAAACAGATTCGTTTTATTCATTATTCCATAATAAATTAATTAAACACCGAGCAATTGAGAGTTAACAATGTCGTAAACATGATTCTCTAAAGGAAACGATAATGAAGTGTCTGTTTCGATATAGATCCCGATTGCATAATCAATCGCGAGATTAAATGCTGATACATCGAAATGAATGAGCATGCGGGGATTGACTGCTTCAACATTTTCATTAATCATGAGCTGTAACATCCATAAATACATAAACATATAGTATTCAAATTATATTTAACCATTTATCAAATTATACACAATAGGCGCGTCATACACATATTTAGAAATAAGATCCGCCCTCGTGCATTCTTATCGTGGCATTTAATCATACAAAAAAATATTGTTATCTGAGTGTTTTTGAAACTTGACTAAATCAATTAAACTGACACCCGGGAATCCTCATCGCATTTTATTTAGACTACGTATTTTAAAAGCAAAATCGTATTACTGAATACACTCTATATCGAAACGAGGCAGTGTGTAAAATGGCTAAATATAATTACCAATCAATGAAATAATGAACATGAGTATGAATTATGTATATTTTTGTCGATAGTCGTCTATTATTAATTTTCAAATATTATTTTTAATCGATATTTAAGTAAAGTACGGGCAATATTTAATTTTAATCGTCTACGACAATTAGATGATTACCTTTGAAGCAGAGATATGTGAGAAAATCTTCTGTATAAACCTTTGGTTTACCCTCCGTTCGTCTGGTTTGATTTGTATTCAATTCGACATTTGTTTGCTCGGTTTGAGCGGATGTAGAAGCAGCCGCCTGCGCTGACGTGGACGCCGTTGCAGACGTGGAGGCGACCGTCGATATCGATGCGTTGACAGAAGCGGATGTAGTCAACGTGTCCTTCGGAACCTGTCCGGGCAACACGGACACGCCTTGGGCGAATTTCCTCTGCGCCTGAACTTTTATTCTGAAAAAAATGTAAATGCAATTATGTTACACACCGTACCACTTATAGAGATGAATCATCTGAAGAATTAAATCGGAATTCGAACATTATCGCGCTAACAATTACCGTTACTTAAACCCCGTTCATCGGATGGAAATATGCAAAAATATTCGCATACAGTAGCGGACAAATGATTCCGAACATCCGTAAAATAAAGAGATATTTCGATTTATGGCTCTCTGATTTTTGAAAGCAAATCATTGCAACCTACGATAATGATCTTTATTAATCCTGCATGATATCAAACTAGAGAGACTAAGATGCTGGTTTTTATTATTAGATGCGATGAACTCTTAGAACAGGAATCAAAAGAATCGTTTTAACATAATCTGATTATTGGAGACAAAAAACGATGGTTGTCTCGGGGCAAGGCACCAAAAACAACCCCAAGTCTAGCGTTGGCACCAAAAAACTGTTGCTGTCTGTGCGTTGGATTGGGCACAGATTTATTCCATATATTATCAATGTAATATCCTGTCTAAAACAGAGCATGATCAAATCATACGCGCATTTAGATCAATTAAAATCCATAGAAAAAAATGCAACCAATTTTAAGAAATAAAACCGTACTTGAGACATATGTCATCTCAAATTCAATTGAAAATCGAGACAAGTGCATCTTAAATTATAATACAATATTTAGAAAAAAATCCACTGATGATACATCTGATAAAAAGGTAGATGATGTAGAGCATGGGTGGCCAAACTTTTAACTGGGCGACTAAACTAAAGGTAGATAATACTAATACCAATGCAATATCCAGTTATTTTAAAAACATTAATTAATGATGACTTCACACAGAGCCGCCCCTGACGTAGAGGATATCTTAAGAAGCAAGTTATTAACATTAGAGACACAGTTTAAACAGACATGACCATAGAACATTATTAAATAACTATATACGAAGATTAGACAAAAAAAAGTATTTTGGGAGGAAAATAAAATTACGCATTCTCGTCTATACAAAATTGCAATGGTGATTTTAGGAGAGGGAGATATTTTTTATAGTTAGAGGTAACTTCCATCCTTTTAATTATAAATAAGAATTTGTTTCCTTTCATATGTAAATTATAATACTCTTGATTAATTAATATTATTGTATCAATTAATTTATTATGCCTATTACAAAAGAATAAAAACTATGTGTCTAAATTAAGGCAGAGTGAAGCGGTCTAAAGAATTTCGTCGAAAAAATAATTTGACAAAAACAACAGATGCGTCAAAAGGGTTAACTATACGCTCAAGTATTTGAAAAAATAATTTAAGTATCTTATAAATTGATTTTATCAAAAGCGTATTAGAAATTTCCGCAAAGATTGAAAAATTCGAGGCATTATTTTACAAAATTGCTTTCTTTCTTTCAGCAGATTCGAGAAGAGTTGAAGTCATCGTCGATAAAAAAGACGAGTATGAAACAAAAGAAAAATTCAGTATAAAGAAAAAAAAGTATATTTATCGAATCAACTGAGAAAGAGTGGAAAGATTGTACGATAGATCACTTATTTTAATAAGTTCAGATTTAAAAACCAAAATAAATTCATTATATAAAAATAAAAGGAGAAAATCATCGGCAACGGACATGGAAAAAAATAATAGCGATAAAAATAAATATTTTTCAAGAAAAACGATTTTTTTTTCGATCAAAGCTCGTAGAGCGAATTGTGAAGTATCCGTAAAATGGGGATATGTCGTACATTCCAGAGATTATGACCTCTGAAGGTTATCAATTCTAAAATGAATGTCATTAAATACAAATCAATAATCTCAGATGTCATCCTACTTGTTTTTAACGACGAGGCGTAATCAATAGATTCCGTTGATTGAAAAAATATTTTTTCATGAATATATTCTCAGTGAAGCACAAGTCCAGGATGCAGTATGAATTCGAAAATAAATTCGTAATAATGAAGGTAAATTTCGAAAAAACATTTTTTTAAATATGAAAAGAACGCGAAATTAAGAGCAAAATAGCGTTTAAGTCAAAAAATCTGTACAAAATCAATGACATGTCGAAAATATTTTGGCATATTGTTCAAATTAAACGGTTTTAATTCAAAAATATTGATGAAATTCAATTATATTAACGTCAGAACAATTATTATTATTGTTAGTATTATAAAACAACCCACCGTAATGATTCACTTTATGCAAACACTATTTCTTTAAAATATTTAGTTGGACTGAGATGTGGAGACATGCTCGCAACGAATGCTGGCAGGCAACTGACTGCCCAGAGCTCTCGGCGAACACTACCTTCCAACACAACGCATACACACATACCTTGCATAGATATAAATAGATTACCGGGCAAACCGATAGAGCCTTTGTCCTTGAATAATACCAACAATTTTCCAGCAAAAATATATCAAATTGCCCGTTTTCATAAACGAAAAATATTAAATATATAGAGAGATACAATAAACAATATACGAACCTCTTCCCAATATTAAATTGTATCCCGTCAATTTTTTTTCTTTTTGAGGATCGCCCCATGATATTAATTTCTCAGTTGGAACTAAAACAAAAAAAAAAACATGACGCTCATTACCTAGAGATAAAAATTAATAATGATGTATTAAACAGGTGGTTGCATAATAAAAACTCAATGAAAATTAATCATATATTTATATATAAAAAAATATATTGCAATAAATATTTTATCGCTCGTATTTTATTAAAAAAAAATAAAATGCATTTACAAAATTGACACCAGATGACATTCATATTGTTGCTATTTGCGCGATTAATAAATTGATAAACAGATTGATTACGTTTCATGAATGCGAATTATGCACATATTTAATACAGAATTTTTAATTATGCCGACATGCTGTGATAATTTATTTACAATAACAGAAATCTGCTGTGATCTAATTTGCTCTGGTAAGCAAACAAATTATCAAAATTGTATCAATTCAAATTAATTGGCTTCGTCAATTCAATGATCATATAATATATACATTCAGCCTTCACTAAAATAGAGATGAAAATTATCGTAGAAAATATGTTTTTTTTATTACATTCGTTTATATATAGAGAAAAACATATATCGAATAATACAGATTATTATTATTAGGCTGCATCGCATTTTGAACGAAAAACGATAAAATTTACAATAATATCACTGCACAATAAATTTAATTACATTGATTATTGTACACACGTCGGAAAAAATCAATAAAAAACGAGCCATGTTTGCTTTCTTATATAAAAATTAAAATGTCAAAGGGCACAGACGATAAACACTGAATTGTATAATGATGACATTGTACAAAGAAAGCGTTATTTATGCCGCTGCTATGAATTATATGAGCTAGCAACAGATAATATATGCGTCATGATTAAGAAAATATGTATTAGTATATAAGTATGCAGAAAAATGACACGCAAAGACAAATCGCCATGGTTTGGATTTATTAAACAAACAAAAATGCCATCACGCATAGAATCCATGCATTTTGATATATCAGTCATATAAATATCACACAGCATAAATCATTCATTATCAGCGCTGAAGATTACGAAGAGAAAAAAATTAAACATTAATCGATCGCATTAATGGTTTACTAAATTATGGCATGGCCCACATACAAGGATCGTCTGAGATGAGTTGACACGTTAACCGCCAGAGAATAGTGACAGGAAATTACGACGTAATAATTCAAAACACGATGCAGTATTTTAGTACGGAAATTTTGATACGTTAAAACAACACCGATGATAGAAAATATCTTAATATATATGCCATTGTGCCTCCTGCGATAGGTCTCTAATTATAAATAGATGTTTGCCTATTAATTATTGCGTATACATACATACACTGCCGCTGCTAGGTTCATACATACAAAATCAATAATTACAATGACAATTGTTATGAGCGTGGCGATAAATATGTTAGTCAACAATAAAAGAGTGCAGATAATCGTTTGCGGTTTTTTAGCTGTTGATTCAATGGAATTATTGCGTATCTGCTCTCTTAGATTGTCGGTGATACGATTATGATCGCTTGTATGTCGGTGTTGTCGCATGGGGCGGGGAGGGATGATCGATCTGTATGGATTGTTTATATGGAATGCGGTGACATATGGCCGATGTTCGATGTGCATCGGGAAATCAATATGCGTCGCATTACTTACTGATGCACATACGAAGCGGGGACATGTGCGATGATCGACATGGGGCTTCGCAATTCGTATGACAGAAGCGGAGGGGTCGCGACCCGGCACGGGGTCGGCGAGCTCGGTCGCGGCACCGAAGCCGGACGCACGGCGTCGCTTTCCTGACGTCGGGATGCTTGGGAAAAGGAGGGCAACCCACGCGGGGAGGGATGGGAGATGATAGGGAGCTTGGGGGACGAGTACTGACCTGTGCGGGGGCGCCCCGTCAACGGAAAGGGCGCGCCATCGCTGACCGGCCCAAACATACAGTGTTGTCAACATCGGAAAATAACAAAAACGTCTCAGGTATCAATGGGGTAACAATGCGCCAAACAAGTAAACAAATCCGAAATCGCCGTACAATTACTTTCTGTGTAAATAAAACTACAATAATATTTACACATAATAGATATTTGAAACCTGTGCTCGATGAAATGGATGACGTAACGAAAAAGCAATTTGTATAGTTATGAAAAGAGTTGTGGCACAATGGAAGCCCGACAAAAACTTATAAAATAACCGAGTGATTTTTCTCCATGGCGATAACGCACCATGTACTCGAAACCACAATAATTTCAACCGTAAATAACTCAATAAATAAATTGAAAGGGGGGTATTTTTTGCTCCTCAATAAGAAACCATTTTCTCCGCGGACTGCGGTATAAAACTGGCCGTACAAATTTAACCACAATTCTATGGTATCTAGCATCATATAAGGAAACAATATAAAAGGTATCGCATCATTTAATAACTACGACACCAGTAAATGTTAATTTTGATCGTGATACAATTCAAATTATCTCATTGTTGAACACCTTTTTCACGATCTTTGAATAAAAATATGCATTCTGAACAACATACTTATAAGAGTGGGCATAATTTCAGAAAATAATAAATATTTTATTCGCTTAAAAAATTAAAGCAGGTTTGATTGGAACAATATGCTATTTTCAGCAACCACCCGTTTATAAACACGTGATTATTCAGCGGCATCTATAATGTTTAATTATAATCACGATTCTCAGTCACGATCGTTCTAAACCCTATATCAACCCTAATGAAATATGATGCAGTGATTCACGTTATAGGTCTCGTGGATACGTAGGATGTATTTTTAAAATATACAATGAAATTAATTGAAGAACTTTATGCGCCTAGTGTACTTTAATGAAATAGGGAGGGGTGGAGATGTTGTGACCCTGGTGACACGTGTGACCTTTATGTTTTACTTGGTGGGGCCATTTGACCGTATTCAATTTTTGCGTAAGAAATCCTTTAATTCTTCAATATTCAGATGAGCTCTTAAAAGGGATTCTCGTAGAATCGATACTATTTTTTTGTTAATATTTGATCGATCGTTCTATTTTCTTTTAACGATTCCAATTTCCCTGACTTTGAATGCAAATTTTTACTTAGTAACGAGCTTACACCGAATTTCACATCTCTCTAAATTCTGAATGGACTCGACCCAGATCCGGTAGCTCGACAAAGTAAACAAAAGTCCCATCGAAACAATACAACTCAGATGTATAAAAAAAACTCCTTCCACCGAACTCTGCTCAGTAAATTCATGAGTTTCAATATACGATTGATTCAGCGATCGTGGTGGTGGATAGATGCCAAATTACATTCAATAATTTACATCCATAATATAGGTCAAAAATAACAAATCCAATTTGTGTGAGGAGATTGTTGCGGGAGGAGCAAACAACGATCTAAGTTTGATCAAACTGCCGGATTGAAGATGAAAGAATTTTACGACGAAAGTTATTTGACGTGAAAATTATCTCTAGAATTTAATTCAATTAATATTTAGGATGAATATAGAATATAAATAAAGAATAAATATTATAAATAATAACATAACAAATAAAAAGAACAATATTCGCTTCTGTAGTCACAGGCGCGATGTTTTTTCCCGCTCGCATCAGGTACGATGTGTCAAGTGTGAGTGAAAGGTGAATGCTTGGGGTCTATTTTCCATTATAAATAGATCCCCTTCGGACGACGTGGTTGTTTTCGAGTCGCCGTGACAGATCGGTTAAATATCCGAAGGAGCCAAATCGGTGCAATAAGGACAGGGGTTTTACTAGACCATAATATCCTTTTAAGCTGTCTGCGAATAATCTGAACATTCAGAACAAACTTTACATTATAATCGACCACACAGTCAGCTATCTACATTAGGTAATTTTTTGGTTCCGGATTTGAAAAGAGGGTATAAGAATTTCTTTACCTCGGATCTCTACTTATGAGTAACGGAAATCGTGTGCCAGAAATAAGAAGGCGAATTGGGATGACTAATTATGGAAAAAGAGGGGGATATCCCAAAACGTTTGGTGCAGAGTCTAGTATTCTCCATTTTTACATACGGCGTAGAAACTTGGAATATGAAGGAACATACGAAGAAAAAAATTACGCCTTGGAAATGTGGTGCTAGCATTGCCCGCTTTGAATACCAAGAATAGCAAACTCACAAATTTACAGGACAGACCCTTAACTACAGTCAGCCCTCCTATAGCCTTTCCTCTAAATCGTTGCTTTTACAAAATTCCTTGTCAATCAAAGAGCATTGACCTTTATTTCGCTCGGCAATGATCACAGCATTCCAACACTCTTTAAAATATTACTTCGATTTACGCGTATACGTTCCTAAGAAACAAAGGTAAATCGAAACTTCTCGCGTAAATCGAGACTTCAAGTTCATCCAAAAAATGATAGATAGGTTCCAGAAAATAAAAAATCCGCATAAATCGACACTTGTCTATATAAAAAAAGTAAGACAGTTCCAGAAAACGTTCTTATACAAAAAACATACCGCTAAAATAGATTTAATAAATCTACTAAATTTTATAACATCTCTGACGCATGAGGTATATTTAGAACTAATCAGATCCGGAGGTGACACTTCTTCCAACAGTTATTTCGTTTTTTTAATTTGTAATAACAGCAGATTCACAAGTCATGCTTTGGCAAGATGCAAACCAACAATATTTGACGTACTGCACGCAACGAGGCCACACGCCCAACGTTGAAGTGGAGTAATCTGATGCAATATATGTACTGGAGGACACTTGCCACAAGATATGTTTGATTTCTTAAAAAAAATATTATTTTTTCTGACCGCGTAAAAGTGAAACCGCGTAAAATGGGGACCGCGTAAATCGAGGGATTGGTATTAGATTTTGTAGAAAACAGCGATTTACAGGAAACGTTATAGGAGGGTTGACTGTATATATCTCATATTTTTTTTCATTACTTTATATATCTCGCCAGAAGAAACGATAGCCTGGAGAAATTCGACGCGCTTGGTAGCGTACAAGGTCGCAGGGTAAAGGATAGAGTTACCAGATGAGGACTTGCCCAGACTCCACCATAGTAGCATAGAGATGCGGAATGCAGAGGATCCTGGAGAGCCGTAATCATGGAGATTAGGGACATGAATGGTCACGATCCTCAGACCCAAGGGTCTCGATTTAAGAAGAATAAGATACCACATAGATAAATCTTTCTCATGATAAGCAACAAGCTGTATTTAAAGATTTTCATTATTCATTGTCGTGAGAAAAGTAGAGTAATTAACTAAACTATGTAACATAATGTCACGCCAACGTTTGCCATGTCTTTGATTTATTCATTGGCTTGTCACGCCGCGTTGCCGCGTCCAGTTTAATAAGATGAAATATAAATGAAGAAGAAACTATCGATTGTATTATTTACGTCACCATGTGTGAATATACATTTAGCTTACATCGATATAATACACGACGTTTCAGATTACCGATGCAAGACTTGGATAACGTCAGTGCCATGCATTATTTAATCGAAATTTTAGTATGTCAACCGGAAAAATAATTTAAAATGCTGCCGAAGGACGTGTGTCGTAATGTTATTTCAGGAATGTCACATTGAGAGCTTTGAAGGTGAGGGGGAGTTTGAAGTGGTCTTTTTTCAAAGATAAGCGGAGGATGATCGAATCATAAGTATAATTAAAGCCCCAAAAAGTTCACCATCCGCCACTGTCTCAAACGTGTAGCAACTCAGGAATGACTTGAATCAAGCTTTGCACTAATGAGGTTACTGCAGGATCATACGGCCAAGAAAACTCAGAATTGGCTCGAAGATAACTTCCTAAGCTTGTCCGACTGATCACCAGTAAGGTGAGCCGAAGAAGAGAATCTGTCAGGCATTTTTTGATTTATTTCTTGAGATTATAAAAACGTCCCTTCTAGCACGGGTGTCTTGCGCGTGTCGTGATTGATGGTGAAGGTGGCTTTACTTGCATTAAGGCACAGTTAACATATAACCTGTGATGTGAGGCCTCTAAATTCGCCTGATTAATCCTCTTGACTATTAAGCGTTGGGCCCTATTAACACTTTATGAGCCGCAAGGTTTTATCAAACCTAGACTGGAGGCCGCATTGTATCATGTGATGATAATCCAAGCTAACATGCACGTGTATCCATTTGTGGTCAAATAGTAGAATTACATTGTGCATCGTCATCAGAAAAAAAAATGACAAGTAGGTGTATATGTAGCTCTAACGCCAAAAGGTGTGAACGGCTCATAACGCTTGGCTACAAAATCACGCCTAAAGGCGTGAACGGCTCATAAAGTGTTAAAAGGATCACTGATAATCTATGAGCTGATAATCTGCTATATATTTCTAGATTTATCTCCTGATATTATAAATTCGATTAATATGCACAAATCAAATGTGCATTGGACGATGGATGATTGGAAACGTGTGCCCTTTTCATACGAATCAAAATTTAAATTATTCAATGCCGCAGGGACTGATACAGTGCATTGCAAATCGAATAAATATTTAATCCAAATTGTGTAATGGAAACCGCAAAGGGATTCCAGTAATGATATGTTGAAATATTATTTTTTTTATTAGGATTTTCCACGATACCATGACGAATGATATGGAATAAATAAAAAAAACATCGTGAATAATAAGGTATTGTATTCTATAGACTACTCAAGTAAGACGAAACCTACCAAACATATCATATATAACTAGATTCAAGTTCATGTTGTGACGAGTTTATATAAAATATTGATAATCACCGGTTATCTGCGAATGAATTCGATTCATCTTTCAAAAAATATTACGTCTAAAGATGTACAAATCTAAAAAAAACGTATTATAGTCATATTTTGCGGGGTCGTATTTCGAATTAACAAAACAGCTTTTTTTTTGGAGAACGCAAAAGCTAAAAAATCAAGATCATTCAAGGAATAATAAATCGCCATGATAATTATTACAGCCAGAAGGCGGTATCGATGAATAGAGGGATCTTGGAAGATTGATACAAAACTAGATTCCAGAAGCAAGTGATTTTTTTGAAAAGTACGAGGTTGCCACCGAAAGCAATGTTGTTATTAGATGGATCGAGCGTTTTATTTTCTATAATCATTTTAATAACGTCCATTACCGTTCTTAAAACCCTTTGTAACGAAATTGACGACTATTGGATTGTTCGGAAAGTCATTGTATTTTTTCACAGGCAACTGTACACTTAAGCTGCATAATAATAATAATAATAAATATATTTTGATAGCTGATATAGCAAAGTTTCCTTATGAAAAAGTTCGATCGATTCTACGTAGTAGTTTTTGGTACCCTTTCAAATATGGAAAGTGAAAAGCAGCATTTTCGGCATATTTTACTTTTTTACTATTGAAAAGGTAAAAATGCTGTTCAAGCAAGAAAAAATTATCCGATGTGTATGGAGAAGATGTATTGACAGAACGCTAGTTCCAAAACTGGTTTGCAAAATTTCGATCCGGAAATTTTGATGTTGAATGTTGAATTTTTATTAAGCTGACGAAGACACAATAAAGGCATTAGTTGATGCAAACCGGCGAACAACAACTCGTGAAATCGCTGAGAGATTAAATTTATCGAATTCGACCGTTCATGATCATTTGAAAGGCCTAGGTTTAATCTCAAAGCTCGAATATGGGTTCTTGATGTTCTTACGGAAAGAAATTTGCGCCGTCGCGTTACATCTACGATTTGCTTCTCAAAAGTCAAGAAAATGATTTATTTTTAAAGCGCATCATCACTGGGGACGAGAAATGGGTTGTCTACAACAATGTTAAACGCAAGAAATCATGGAGTAAAAAAGATGAACCGGTCCAAAGCACTTCGAAAGCCGATATTCATCAAAAAAAGGTGACGCTATCTGTTTGATGGGATTTCAAAGGAATCGGTATTTTTAGCTTCTACCGAACAACACAACGATCAATTCTGAAGTGTACTGTCATCAGCTGGACAAATTCAATGATTCACTTAAACAGAAAAGGTCAGAATTGATCAATAGAGAAGGTTTAGTGTTTCACAAAAGCTTTAACAGCTTGGATGAGATATACTGCCACACCCACCATATTCTCCATATCTGGCACCTTCTGATTATTATTTGTTTCAGTCTCTACAAAAGTTTTTTGACGGTAAAACCTTTCCTTCAAATGAGGAGGTCAAAAATCACCTGGTTCAGTTTTTTGCCAGTAAAGAACAAAAATTTTATGAGCGTGGAACCATGCTACTGCCAGAAAGATGGCAAAAGGTATTGGACCAGAATGGACAATATATAATTCAATAAAATATTTATTCACTATAAGAAAATCGTCTTTCATTTTCATAAAAAAAACCAAACCACTTTCCGAACAACCTGATAAATTATATTCTGAAAAAAATAACAATATTGAATGCAATACTTTCGAATAACTCAATGTTGATACAAACATTGAATTTATTTCCCGAGGAACTATTTAATTAAATAATCGAAACTATAATAATTCCAGCGGTATGGAGCAGAAGTCTAGTCACACTTTTGTTAAAGAAAGGAGACAAAACCTTCTTAAAGAACAACAGACCGATATCGCTGCTATCCCATTTATATAAAATCAGACTTTCACAAAAGCTAGATCAATTCCAACCACCAGAACATGTTGGATTTCAAAGAGGCTTCAGTACTAAAACTTTAAAGTATATGTTTACTATATGCAATACAATGAAAATCCCCTGACAGCATTAAAGCTTATATAGGATCAGTGTGTGAATCTATTATAATATAAAGATCTGTGTATGAATCTCTCCATAGTTCCCAGTTTGACTATATATAGCACAAAATCTGCACGAATAATTGCCCAATTACACGAAAGCACAAATTCGATAAAAAGTGTACGACAAGGAGTTATGAAAATTATGAAGCATATCATAAATAACTATTTTTATACTTAGAATAATCCATCCAGAATCCATTTTTTTTAAAAACGACAAGATATTTATGACGAATTAATCAATGTCTTGGGGTTTCCGAGAGACTCCCTTCGGACGACGCGATTGTTTTCGAGCCACCGTGACGGATGGGTAAAAATGAATGAATGAATGAAGCAGTCCACAAACAGATTCAGTCGTGAGGATCACTATAGAAGAAGTGCAAGGTGCTAGCTTATGTTTATCTAGGCCAAACCATTCAGCTAGGGCAACGGAACAAGGAGTACGAGGGAGGAATGCTACTGGGGTGGGAAGCTTTGGGGAAACTAAAACATTACCTACGGCGCCGAAACCTGGGCACTTACGGAGGGACTAGTCCACAAGTTCAAAGTGCCTCAGAGAGCGATGGAGCGAGCAATGTTAGGTATATCTCTGCGCAGTCGAATCCGTAACGAAACGTTCCCCAAGAAAACTAAAGTGACTGACATTGCTACAAGAATCGACCGACCAAAGTTGGACATTGGACATGTGGCCCGCGGAGAAGATGGAGCTAGAAAATCATGGACTGGAGCCCACGGACAAGTCAAAGAAACGCGGATCTCCCTCTAACGATATCTAGTGATGATATAATCAAACTTGCTGGGACTACTTGGAAGAGAAAAGCCTATGACCGGAAAAGATGGACACGCTTAGAAGGGGCTTTCACTCAGCAGTAGGGATACAAATTATGAGATGACCTTGATATTCCGTTTTTACAAAGAAAACTTGGACGCAAAAGGGTTAACATGATTCGATAACAGCTCAATCTAACGGTCACGGCTTTCCACGTAAATTAGCTATGCAAAAAACAATTATGGTTATTCGAACAAACATTTTTTTCATTATATAATAGAGTTTTTGATAAACGATCATGATACGTGTACATCATTATGCATTCGAAGGAAAGCAATATTGATATACATATAGGTTTTAATATGATGACCTTCAATATACTCGAGAAGGTAAACATATGCGTCTTTAAGCGTCATATAATTATCAAATCGATTGATAGCGCTGATGGTTGTGAAATTTAATCAAAAATGTATACGGTTGTATGAACGATTTCTGTTTAATCGTATTGCATTATTTCTGAGTGGAAAATATGCACAGGTCGCGATATATTTATATGTTATTCATAACATAATCACATTTGGGCGTATTAGTCGGCGTAAAACGAATATATAAACTGACAGATTTATCTATTTTAGGACTCTCTTATTATTGAAAATGAGCTCTTACCGCACACTTTTTTCCTATTATCTACACATATTTATTTCCCTAGTATTATATATTTATATATATTTATTTTTTAAATTGCCACCAGTGTTATGTAAAACGCAAAAATATGTGGCACGAGGTTCGATAAAAAAAAATACGCGGATTTTCAATGTTGGCAAAATATCATTATTGCGTATTTCCATCATCATGAATATGGACGCTAAATTAATAACAATTTTTTCCATCTTTCCCGTTTTTTCACAAGTAAAAAATCGCAGATCACACTCAAAAATGCGACGCCATAGACATTCATTTGCGTGACTTTTACTAGTGGTTATAATTAAACTTGAGGGAACTGTGTGTTAGTGTTTGGTAAAAAAAAATGCAGATGCAGATCCGTGTTTAGCTCTACCACAGTAAAATAGTTTAAAAAAAAACAAAGTAACGTATTACGCATCCCAAATTATTGCTTATTATCTACAGCAAAAATTAAGAAGTAAATTAATCAAGATTATTCTCCACGAAATAGAATTCCAATTTTAATATGCATTGATTGAATTATTAAAGATAATGCAAATAAATAAAATAAAAGGAGAAAAAAATTCGAAATTTATATAATGGACTACGAAGCAGTTCTCACTGTTTGTGACATCCAAAGGTTATCAATTTATAATGAATGTCATTCAAAACAAATTGGCAATCTCAGATGATAGCATACGTTTAGATCTACATCGATATTTAAAGATGATTCAGCGTCGTCGATTGCACAAATATTATAAATCCAATACAATTTTAAGTGGGATTTTTTTTATAAATAATCTTATTAAACGGCTAGGTAATTCCGATGCTGTTAAAAATCTATGCGGTCTAATGATAGTATTAATTCGAAAATATTCGCATAAATCAATCACCGACATTATTAATATTAATAAATACATCTGGGAGAATGTCATTTATATAACCATAAGTAAATAAATATTTAATTCAGTCCCTTATGGATTTACGTATCCTATTTATCTCATATATATAATCAGTGATTTTAAATTTATTTATATAGAGAAACATCTATGGATAATAGAAAACATATTAATGGATTCGAAAGGGCAACCGTCCCGACCTCTGGGGGTTGGAAATTGGATGGAGGAAGCCCAGGGACAGCGGAAATGACATATTGTCCCCTCAATTGATAAAGACCCGCATCGGTTCAAGGGGCACTATCAAAGAAAAGCTTCGTATATACGATTAGATTGACCGCACGGTGAGAAGAGCGACTTTCCATAGCACTAGACAAGTTTTCATTGTGTCCGATACAGAAAATGTATTGACGAAATTAAATACTTTGAAAAAACGCGTCTGCTCTTCGAGGGGACATAACAATTTTAAAAAGTCGATGTAAAAATGTTTCTAGTGTTACATATAATTAAAATAATAAATTCTGCAGAAGCTCTAAGTAAAAGCACACGCTTGTTCCAAGATATCATTAATACGGCAAGGCCAGGTCAGTGGCGTAGCAGCTGTATGTGTTAAATGTTTTTTTCACACTAGCAAAAATATCTAATGTGTATGATTTAAAAATCCTATTTATTTTAAATTAAAAAACTATTCGAAAAAAAATTTTTTTTAGGCACCGTATTATTACGACATCCCAAGATTTTTTAAAAAAATAAACCGTGATTTGATGAAAATCGTGATTTTTTAACCAATATTAATCATAATACTCCAAAACACTGAGCCACGCAGCACGAGCTAAAGCCGAAAATTTAATTTATGAAAAGAATCCGCATTAAAAACTGAAAATCTCGTCCAAGAAAAGTAAGTTAAAATAATTTGCGGGTTATCTGCATATATCGGCTCGTCCATATACACAGCGGAGCTGCAGCACCCCCAAGCAATTTGAGGAAAAAGATATTTTTATATATTAATATAAATATATATGTATTTTTATTTATATTTAGTGTTACGCCGCGTGCTCGTTATCGCTATCAGCGTCGTGTATTGGATGGTTGCGGGGCGGCAGTTGGGTAGGGGGTGGTCTCGTCGCTAAGCGCTCTGTTGCGCTGCGACTTAAACTTTAATTTTTAATCTTCCGCAGTACCCCCAAATATTTTACCCACGAGCCGCCACTGGTTATCCGTAAATTGATATTTTCAATATAGTGCCAATATATACAGAAGATTTTGAAATTTAGAAAAAAGTCACCACGTCGCGGGCCGCGATTTGTGCATCCCTGATTTAATTCAATTGTATGTTTTAAAATTATGTAAAAAAAAGTGTACGTCGGAAAAGTTTTCGGTGCTCAAAGGTGTGAGACAGGGCTGCATAATTATGAGAAAAGCTCTTGAAAACTGGGAAGGCGGATTTGAAATAACGGGTAAAAAAAAGTTTTAGATATGCGGACGATACGACATTGATAGTCAACCACGAAGAAGAAATGGCCGAGCTGCTCAAAAAAGTTATCTGTGAAAGTAAAAAACTAAGACTCGAAATCAACATTACTAAAACCAAGCTGATGATCGTCGACAGGAGTAAGAGTTTCTTTATCTCGGATCACTACTTACGAGTAACGGAAATTGTGAGCCGGAGATAAGAAGGCGAATAGGGATGGCTAAAAATGCGATGTCAAAGCTATCAACGATTTGGAAAAACAGGGGGATATCTAAAAAGACAAAAAAACGTTTAGTGCAGGGTCTGGTATTCTCAATTTTTATTTACGGCGTAGAAACCTGGACCATAAAGGAAAATGTGAAAAAGAAAATTTACGCCTTTGAAATGTGGTGCTGGCGACGTCTGCTGAGAATATCATGGACCGCCAAACGCACAAACGTGTCTGTCCTAGAAATGGGGAACTACAAAGAAGACCGATTTTCGACCATGTCTCAAAAGAATTCTTTATCTCGCCAGAAGAAACGATAGCCTGGAGAAGCTCGTCCTGCGGGAGAAGTGGCAGGGCCCCGCGCCCGCTAGAGCGACCAAGTGAAGACCGCCACAGGCTCCACCGTTGTATTTTAAAATTAAACTTCATGGTTTGTATTGCTTCTTCCCTTTCTTGCTTTTTTAGTAGCTTATACCGACATTTTTTCTTAATTTATAACTCTACCCCCCCCCCCCCTCCCCTAAGGGCCGCACGTAGGGATGAAATATGTACAGCAACGAACGGCAAAAATCGCATAAATGGAACCAATTTTATTTACATGTCTTCTAAATAATATCGTATAAAAGGATATAAGAAATGCATATACAAGATTATTCGACGTATTTCCGAAGATGAAAAAATAATGAGGACGATGTTTTGTCAATATTGAGGAGATAAAGGCAGAATCGATGAAGGAGTTAAACGCTGTTAATTGTGTTTAAGAAATACTTCGAAGAATGTAAGACGCGCTGGCACAAGAGTATGTTTAAAAAATCTAGTAAAAACAAACAATGTGAACATTCATTGAAAAGATTGACGATCACTGCATTCGTATATTATAGAAAAATATAAAAGGCATCCGCTGATTTTTATATATTTTTTGGACCGCGTTGTATTTAATACATAATTTTTGAAACAAGTATCGCGTATGAGCATATAGATGTGGATGTAGCTGCGGTGAAGTATGCGCCCACCCCTGCTCCAATGCAACAGATGTTAGCGTGCTAAATTTTCATATCGCGAATAATTGAAAGACAATGCCAATTCTCACTTTAAAAAAATATATGTAATCATATTGACAATATTAACGCATAAATAGACGCCGCAACGCAAACAGAATCCGCTGCAACAAAATTCCGGCGAAGAAATTGCCACTTACTTGAGCGCGACATTGGAAGATTGTGTGCCAGACGATTCTTCTTAAATGTCCGAGTCTATCGGCGGCGATTGCCCGAACGTCTTAGCCAATCGGGACGCAGCGCGGTGGACCACAACAGACCGCCTCCCAACCCGCTCGGAAACAGATGATAATAGAAATACGGGACCGGGCAACACCGATGCGCAGTATAGGTGGAAATGAGCCACGTCCACGAATGCACTTTTCATTGATTTATCTAACGCATAGCATGCATGCCTATGGGTGTGTGGCATGACCCCGTTTCCATGGAACATGCGAGATCCCTAGCAACGGTCCAGGCAGGCAGGGAACGTGCAGCCACCCACCCGGCCGCCTCCCTCTACCAGAAAATGTTTGTCCCGGGATTATTACATCGATCTCCCGTCTAAAAATAATTATTATGCACGTGTTGCAATCCCATTGGTTGTGTAGCCTCACTCCACCGTGGTGGCCCGAATCGATACTTCACCGGGAACCGGACAAAGGCAAACGAGCAACTAATGACGCATATTTATCTCATTGTTTATTCAAAGTGCCGGGGTGCTTGTCTACCCCGCTCTGTCCCGTCTCTGCCGTTTAAGTGGCGCGTGCATAAACGAATGAATAATCACCACCTTTAAGTAGAACTTCTCCAACTCCAATTTTAAAGTTCAAACAGTAATGTTTGCCGAAGCAATCTTTGCTTGGCGAAGTTTCAACTTATTTTCAACTAGATTCCAAATCTAAATACATTTAAATGAGTTAAGTAAAAAATATAAATAAGATACACCTGTCCCTAACGTAGCGTAATATTTGTACAGTTCATTTGTAACTCCTCGACTTAAAAAAAAAACATTTTCGTTACAATTTAGTAAGACAACCTGCAATTCACATATCTCGGCTCACTGATGACAAAAAATAATCAAATTAATTTGGAAGTACGAAAAAGAACCATGCTGGCAAACCATGGTGCTACTTTAAACTTCAAAAGCATCTACGGCCGAGATTCCTCTCAAAGAAAACCAAAGTCAAGCTCAACATGGCCCTCATGAGGCCCGTCCTAACATACGGGTCTGAATGTTGGGGAAATTCTAAATTAGACAACATCAAAGTAACAGGTGAAGCTACCGATACAGACACAGAGGGAGATTTTACAAACTTTATTAAGAGTCTAAGAGAAATAATAAAAAAAGAAGAGGATCACTTGCCACAGTATATTTTTAATGTGGATGAAACCGGTTTATATTGGGCATAGATATTACAATCTTTACTAGGTTTTAAGATCTCTAAGGATATGTTAAAACTTTGAATTGGGGGAAATACTGCTAGAGATTGCAAAATAAATGTCTAATATATAACAGCGAAACCCCAAGAGCGAAAGAAGATAAATTAAATAAACAACCAAAGTAACTTGAAACCACGAAGGTGGGTGATTATTTAAAGAATGTTTGCCTTATAGTTAGCTTAACATATCCAAGCTAAAAATATACATAATATAATTGAAAGACGTTAATTTAGTTACGATATTTATATTGTTTTTGTTAAATGTTAAATCGAGGCACTGGGGTCCGCTTTAAGATTGAAAACAATTACACTGATTGAGATGAGGTATTGCATTACTAACGCCTCTGTGGGATTGCCTTCTTATCTATTATATGTCATAATAATGCAATATCTCATTCGTATAAGGTTGCATCTGCACCATTAGCCATTATTAAAGGACGAGAAACCAAATCCTGGTATTAAAATTCAAACCTAATTATTTTGTATATATATATTGTTTCATGTATAGTGTATTTAAACAAATTTAATAATAGATAGTTTAAATAATTTTATATAAAATAATACTTATTTCTACAATGGCAACACCGGTGTCGATCTGTCAAAAGCTCTGACATTAGCCGATATTATCGCCTTCACCGGCTGCAGAATTACATCCTAAATTATTGAATAAAAAAAAATCATTAATACCTATTGAAGAATATTTTATTTCTAGCTGCATAATAAAATAATATAATTATTATAGAGCCTTAATTAGAATGTAAACGACATTGACAACAGTCAGTAGGGTTTAATGCAATGGAAATGGATGATAAATATCATACACTATATAGAATGTCGTATAAAAGAGCATATATAGTTAAATGGTAGATTAATTCCATACTTTTGTTAATTAAGTAAATCTATGAAGGGGGAAAAATACTTTCATCGTTCAACGTAATATTGATGTTCATTTTGAATAGTATTGTCATTTCATAATGAATATTTCAATAAAATAACGAGAACGTTGAAAAAATATTGCTCGGAGAGCTCCCCGTATTATTTATTGTGAGGGCATCTGAAGACATTAAACTGGAATGCAATGAGTCGAGTATTGTCGCGTGCCAGTATCAGACGTGGCAGCGATAGCGGTTGGGCACAATCATGGTTTCGTAGTTTCTACGGAGGTGGCAAGGACCCACCTCAGGGTTATTAGGCCACTTAAATAATAATAATTTATAAAAATATCATCACTTAATTATCGTTTTGAGATTCTGTTGATATTCTTCGAGCAGAAGATTTAATGTCGTAAAAGATTATTGATCTATCGTATGTGCAAATTTATATATAAAACTAAAACCGTGCTACATAATTTGATTAATTTGAAAGCTACTTAAAGCAAAATTTATGTATTAATCCGCAGATATTTAGAAAACACAATATTTTGTCATTTAAATGATTCTATCTATTTTGTAAAATACAATATTCGTTTATGCGTATATAAAAGCTTTTGTTCATCATGTGATATTCCCGATTAGATTAAGTAATTAGTATTGCATTTAATATAACTCGAGACGGCGATAATGTCGTTAAACAATGCCAAATAGTAGAGGTGAGAAATAACACTATAATATTTATGATGGACGATTATAATATAATGGAGACGTTTTAAATATTGCTCTCACTCTCTTGTGCAGCTACGATCTGTATTTTTGAGACTACTTCGGATACGGTCGCCGTATTTTACCCGTACCTGCTTCTAATTTGGTGTATCGAACAACGGTTCCTTGTGAGGAGTGACCGATCTAATGACTTGCTCGTATAACACGCCATTGGTTGGTTGGTATTCTCATACATTTTTCATTAATTGAATCTTATCATATAACGCTGACTATAAAATCTCTTACTTGCCTGGACACATTCTAGAGGGTAAAATCCGATACCAACATGGTAGAAGATGTACGTCCAATGCCAGCAATGGCCAAGAGAGGGAAACTCTTTACAAAAAACCGCATACCATGACGGCACGGGTCCCCGCGGTATGGACACGAAAGGGGAGCCCTCGCGTCACGTGTGAGACTCAGGTTCCTTTGGCCTCGACTACCATGCGAGAGTTTGGTAAGGTCCATGTCCTCAGCGAGTGAGAGCCTTGTGACTGGCAAATGATGATGATGATGATAACATTTTTTTTAGCAAGAGCTCAATCAATTCAATCTATAGATGTATGTCGTATTAGTAAATAGTCATTTTTAGGTCTAGAATTGTTTATTTAAAAAAAAGCCATACATAGTATAAAAAAATAGTGTATTGTATCAACATTTAAATAAAGCTCGTTGCTGTTACAAATGTGGAAAATCACATAAGGACAGGCAGGATATGCAGAATATATATATATATTATTACTAGATCGTTCCACTCTGATGAGTTATTAATAATGCAGAATACAGAAAGATATTATATAGTAAATGAATCTGAATAAAAAAGAAATGTATGATTAATGTTCAGATACTGACGTAAAAGGATAAGACTCAGCTTCGGTTAATTTAATTTGATGATTTATTTCATGATATATTTGATAATGTCGGTTAATTTGATTGGAATTGATTTCATTAATCTCGATGACTTACGACCACAAACTGGTTTTACCCCAAATGCCACTCTGAGCGGAATCAATTTGGATAATTTATTATTTTAATTATTCTTTAAAAGGAGAGATAATTCAACGAATTTAATATTGCAAATTTTAGCATATTAATACCATTTAATTATAATTAATCTTTTCTAATACCGAGTTTTCCCGAAAATTAGACAAGCATGATTTTTTGGATTATTAAAAATTTAAAAAAAAATTGTACCTCCTTTTCCATATATTTATTTTTTTATATCTAAAAGCGATAATGAAAGAATTTAGTAGTAATTACGCACACTGGTCTATTATCTGAATTACATCGTTATCGTCGTCGATTGTACTAAACATACTTTAATAATTATATAAGGATATCTCACAAGTTAAATTGTCAATTATATTTATTTCTACAATGGCAACACTGATGTCGATCTGTCAAAAGATCTGACGTTCATTGGCAAAACTGTCCTTCAGTCAAAATATTTAACATTAGCCAGGATCTCCGTTTCCATAATCTACAGATTAGAATTGTAAATTATTGATTAAAAAAAAAAATATAAGGGTGAAAATTGTCTCAATAAAATAGGTTAGAACTCTTGTCGTGAGACTAAAAATAAATCCTACGTAATAATACAAGGAATAAATCATTGATAACATGAAAAGAGTCTCATTTTCAGTGGTAGCCAATGGCGGATTTACCCTTTGAAGCAATAGGCACGCGCCTAGGGCCTCCAAAATCCTGGGGGCCTCGAAATTCAATTCTCAAAATTAAAAAAATATTTTTTTGTTAATTTTGTTAATTAAAAAAAATATTTGATTATGGTTACTCTAGCGATTATATTTTGAATCATATTCACTTTCTGTTCCGACTTATTAAGTTTATTTTTTATATAAATATATATATATATATATTATTATTAACCGATTAAGTATTGTGTAAACATTTAAAATAATTTATAATTCCGAGAGTTGCACAAAAAGCTTTACATTGATATTACAGCCTGTATTGTTTAGTTATGTATAATGGTTAGTATATTTTAGACGTTTACGTCCAATACCATGTGATGATGATTTCATATGGCTTTTACTTTAGCATTCTTTGCGTGCTCGACGTTGTTGGGGTTGCCTCTGTCATTTCGGAGCACGCCAAGAACAACATTAGTTGGCTAGGTAATCCTGGTGTAGAGAGCCATCCGCCAAGTTAAGGAAGAACGCACGCTTCATATATTATATCAACTGCTCCTCAGTACAAGACCGAATTCATTGTCGAAGACGCAAAATCGTATGATTTCTTGTCGTACGGATCAATTACGGTGTCGGAGATCGACGATACCCAAAAATATAAAGCCACTACAAAAACGATTAATATTATGGGAATGATGGATGATGATTTCGGTTCTATATTCCGCATCGCATCCGCAGTATTATTATTTGGCAATATGCAGTTCAAACAGGAGAGGAATTCTGACCAGGCGTCTTTGTCTGATAATACCGTCGCATCAAAGTCGACAGAGATTTCGTCACTAAAGTTCAAACTAATAAAAAAGAATGTGTTAATACAGTACGACATTCATAATTAATAAATTGAGTATAAAAAACGGCGAATATATAGTAGCATTTTGAGGTTACGTATAGTCATTGACATTCGGACAGTCTGTATTGCCAACGGTTTAATGTTGCCATACATTATTTTGACATTTTATAATAAAAATTATTGTTTTAATAATTACAAAATATTTCGTTTACAAATCAAATCATAATTTGGGTATTAGGAAATTAAAATTGTCGAATCAATCAATATTTTTATTTTATAAAAAGCGTTAGATTGTTTTTTATAATAAAATTTTATATCAGATAAATAATAAAAATATTAAACCCGGAATCTTTTGTAAAAAATATAATTATTATGCAATTAATATTTAATTTGGTTTAAAAGCCGCATTGTTTTAATAATACATTTGCAGTAACAATAATAGTTATTTGTTCTAGAAATAATATTGTATGACCGCTGAGGTCATATGATGGCAGGTGTTCGTCCTATGCGCGTCCTATTTTCTTATTCACCTGTTAGTTGGGATTCCTCGTCAAAAAAATAACAGGTAGATCCATTTTTTGTGACCCCAATATTTTTTTGCAACAATGGGAACTATTCTAAAGGATCTTTGATATAGCGGTGCTGTAACAATAACGCAGGACTGTTGAATTTTATCATTATAAAAAATGATATCATAGTCCAAGTATATTACGGATGTTTTTTTACTATAATAATAATAATAAAATCAAGGCCAGTGGTGTAAAACCTTTTTATATGGGAGATCCTCAGCAGTTTAATTATACTCAAAAACACTCATTGCTTTCACTATTGAAGAAGATATTCATTCATTGACGAATCCCAATGGCAGATTGATTTCACGCATCTTGAGAAATCGATAATATCGCTTAATTGGTGCTGTTTTTATTATATTGTATATCTTTCGTGATTTCTTAGATAAATCTGATCTAAAAAAATCGTATTGAACAATTTTAATTAAATATTCATTCGATTTGCCACAAAATAAATCAAATTTTAAATCGTATGAAAAGGTCAAACATTTCCAATCATTCATCGTCCAATGCATTTTTATTTAGCTCATATCAAACGATTTTTATAAACTCAGAAGACAAATATGTATTTTAATAAACACAGAAAACAAATATATTGAAATCTCTGGCTGATCCTCTTCATCGGCTTGTCTTTGACAAGGATTTAATGGGAGATATATTACGTTCTATTACCCCTTTATATTTATTTCTATTTATCATTCTCCGTTCGACTTATAAGTGTCTAATTTTTACTTACGTCGGGCATCTCGATATAATGATAAAGGGTAAATGTTTAATAGGTTAAAGTGTGCAATCGGAGATAACCTATTACTATTAGTTCTATTATCTGGTTTCTTTTCTTTGGAATTTGGCCCATATTACCCGGGGTCCCAAACATTGACGTCGTAATTAAGCGGAATCTACTATATATCGTTGAGTATATATCCAATTTTACATCATCTGCTTGTATACTAAAGAAAAAAAATTTAGAACGCGAATTTCAAACAAAACTTTATACTGAACGAGAGATGTTACAACCATAGGTTCTAAACCCCTGATTTATAAGAACACAAATATACACATATGACACATACATGTGAGCATTTGAAAACTGGTTTCATATCGGCCAACTCTTACAAAGCATTCAGAGGCATTTACAATTGCTGTGATATAAATGAATCTTATTGAAATGTTTTAAGAAAAAGTCATTAGAGACTCTAGAGCTTTTCTCAATGTAAAAATCGGCATAATGTAAAGTCTTATAGGTGTAATTTAAATCTTTGCCGAGACATCGGCGTGTGTGCGTGTCATTTACATAAATAATTTAATTTTCCAAAATTCCAGAACCCAATTTTCGTCATGTGGTTTATCTCGACGATTCTATCCTCACAATGTTGGCAAAACGCCGCCTTTTATGTTTTTTTTGTGATATTCGGAAACAGGAAGAAGTCGCGGACAACCATTTTCGGCTAGGCCTTAATACTAAGGTCGAATAATCATGTGTCAATTTTTTAATTTTTACCACAAATAAAAAATCAAGTTCTCAATAACTCGCAATCGACAGCCAAAAATAAATTAGTAATCCAATATGGCTACCAATGTCACGATACGTCAGGGACAGTTACAGCCCGCGAAATTTAAAATCTGCATATTTTTTTGTTGTCAAACTGTTATCCCAAATTCTATTTACCATTAAAGAGAAAAATGACGTGGAATAGTCGACTCCGCTATAGCGCTCCATGCTATAGAGCGGCGTGAGCGACAGTCCCTCCTATAGAGCTTACTTCTAGAACGTCGTTTTCAACAAAACACTACATTTTTAAGGTAAAATCATATGTTCACAACATAATATAACACACTCATTTAAAATATGTGAATGAAAAAATGTTTGCTGAATGGATTTCGATCAATTTACAAAATATAATTAAAAACAAACAAATCTGGTACGGGTGCCTAGTGGTTCTAGATGGCTGGTTTCGATAGCGTGGTCCTTATCTCATAGCTATAAGAGAAATGAGTGTAATCATAATCAAATATATATTTAATTCGGTCTTCATTAGAATTTTAAAAATGAAAAGAAAAATTGAGATGGCATAAAATAATAAAATATATACATTTAATACACATATTTTTAATATTTATTTTCCACGTTAGTTCATAACAGTGATGATGAAGGAGTTGTTCTAGTAACTTCAAGTTTAATTCTAGGTCCTTAATTAGCCAAAAAACTAGTAATTATTCATCAAATGACTGAGACAACTAGTTAACAATTAAATAAAATAAACACGAGATGTTAATTTTATTTTAGTTATTCTTGAAGATGATCTTCATGAAATATTTGCAATAAATGATTTTTCTCTAGCGAATAACAGCAGTAAACGAGCACGCTTATTGCCAAGCAGCGACAGCGATTCATTTTATTTAAATCGAAAACCATTCATACACAAAATGTAAATATCTATATTTATGATGAATCGGCTTCCGTATTCGCCGAAAATGGCTTCCTTTGATTTCTCCCTATTCTCATTTTCGCATACATATGAAGTACGATGTATTTTCATATACGAGTGATTCATTGCTTTCACTTTTGAAGGAGAAATTCATTCGTTGATGGACCCCCGTGGCAGATTGATTTCACGCATCTTGAAAAATCGACAATACCTCATAATTCGTGGTACTTTTATTATCGTGTATGTCATTCGCGATATCATCTATAAATCTGATCGTATTTCTTAATACCATTAAAGACTGGGATTCCTTTACAGTTCCCCTTAAGCAATTTTGATTAAATATTTATTCGATTCGTGAACAAATAAATCAAATTTTGATTCGTATGAAAAGGGTAAACGTTATCAATCTTCCATTGTCCAATGGATTTTTTGTTTAGCTCAATTAAACGCTTTTTATAATGTTAGAAGATAAATATATTAAAATCTTATTCATATTTATTATTACAGGCAGTCTTATAAGTGATCGATTTAATTGCGGATCACGTATGATAGTCGAGAGTATTGCAGTCAGGCGAATTTGGAGGCCACATTTCAGTTAAAAAAGTTATCCTCACATAGACCTATACTAGCAGAGATCGTCTCATAATATCGAGTCAACGATAAATTGGACAAGGATTTTTAATGGGAAATATATGACTTTCTAGATATTTCGTAAATCTATAATACATTGTCGAGCGAAATAAGGGTCATTGATTTTTGGTTGACAAGGAATTTTGTAAAAAGGAGCGATTTAGAGGAAACGTTATAGGAGGGCTGACGGTATTTATCGTTTTCTGTTCGACATATAAGTGTCAAAATGTTTACTTACGTCTGTGCATGTTTACTTACGTCATTTATTTGTGCTTCTGTCGCGCATCTACATATCGAGATACAGGGTAAATGTTTAGTATCGAGATACAGGGTAATTGTTAAGTATCGTATGCAATCGGAGCTTAAGAAACACCTAACTAAAAATATTTTTATTCTTAGAATAATCCATTTTTAATAAAAATGTTTAGATGTTGATGGATATTTCATCAATATTCAGGCAAATAATCCATCTCGAAGACGATATACAATTATTAAAAGAAATTATTTTTATAAATAATTTGATAAAATAGAAACCGTGTTAAGCGAGGAATGGGTGTATGTATGTTTTGCTGCGAACAACACGTGAAATTTAAAATGCATTTTAGGTATTGCGTTGGAATATTGAATTAGTATTAAAATATCATATTTGTTCGAACCCTGTTTTTATGTGATAATCTGTGACCGCGGCCCTCTAACCGAGAACACCTGTCGTATACGTACACAATAATTAAATACGAGAGTGTAGGCTATGCAAGAGGCAGCGACGGCAGGTAGAGTGGTACGGACCGGTTTGATCAGTCTGCTTTCAACCTCCACACGGTCGACAGTCGTCTCTGAGGTCATCAGCATCGCGGTAGACCGACGGAGCCCGTTTTGCCATGGTGTTGAGCCCCTGCCCCTAACAATCCAAGTAGGACGCCAAATTCCAAAGGGCCGCACCTGACCCTCATTTTTTACGGCATACCCACCTGTCCACATCCTGCGAGCCGTTTTTATAGAGATGCGTATATAAAAAGTTGAATCTAACGCTTGTACCGCATTCAGTTCGTAGGCTTTCTTTGTGAAAGTCGACTTTGAAGTGTCGCAGCGTCCAAAATTAATTGTTTGCAATCGTTGCACAATCGGTGCTCCGATTGGAAAATGGCGGCGATCCACCGTTCGCATCGAATTAACCGGATATTAAAAAATGTTTGCACATGCAAACAGTACGTGACCTCGCTAATCCGAAATCGCAACATAAATGGACCGCGGTCGAAACGAAAACATATCATTGCACACGTAACCACGTTTCCAAAGCAACGCCGATGGAAACAATGGCGTTTCCTTGGCGAAACAGCCGTAGCCGTCGCGTTGACAACTTTTAGTACAGTTCATTCACTCCGGCCGATTCCGACATTCCAGAAGAATCGATAAGAATCGTATTATAAAATCGCAATTATTATGGGAATCTGCTCGGGGTGGGGGTAAGCGATTGTGTTTGCGCGCAGTGTGATTTTGTTGTTTTATGTGCAGCGCTATGCTTCGGTGCCGCTTCAATTGTACTGTTTCAGCACGCCTTCTTTATGTTGCAGCTGAAGCATGAGAGCAGACATGGCGTTGCAGAGGACAGCCTTCGTTTTCGTGGCGGTGGCTGTCGTCGGGGCGGCGGGGTTGTCGTTGCGCGGTGCACGGTGCGGTCAACTGACATGCACCCTACAACAGTTCTGCAATCCAGACGACAATCGATGCACTCCTTGCGAGAGAATATGCGACGAGAACACGCACAACTTTGATCAAACGCTTTGCGAATCCAAGTGCACAGGTATTTATCTCATTTTTGTATCGTATCGCCTCGTAATCTTGTAATGACAACCACAGGAACCATTTTGAAAAGCGGTACGATCTGTCGGATACAGCTCTGCTCATCAGTTTTTGCGATGTCTTCTCTCAGTTGTGATGTCAGTTTGTTGGTATGAATTTTCAGTTTTTGGCTATATTTATTTAAATCATTACTGAATACTTCGTCAGCCTCCCACTAAGATGTACCCCGTGATCATGCGTAGCCTCTTGGGTTGGAATCGTTCTATTACTTTAATATTCGAGGATTTTACTGTGATTAGAATACCATATGTCCAGATATGTCCAGATCGGACGTAATATGGATTTATAGATAAACAGTATATTATGTGTAGATTTCTCAATTTTATCCCTAATTCTATATGTTTTTAAAGTTTATACGGAGATCTTTGCATATTCCCAGGTATTTAACTGAGTCTGTTATGATGCTAACAGGAGGACGTTTTCCTTTCTTGGTTTGATTTGGTATAATTTTACGCATTTTTAGCCAATGGTAAATATTTGTCAGACTTTCCAGAAGCATTTCGATTGATTTGTCTGGATCCTCGTGTGATACCAGGAGCACTGTGTCGTGTTTTCTTGATTTTGTACAGCAGTCCTTCATACAGAGTCGAGTGTTGTCGCGTGCCGGTATTAGACGTGGTGGCGATGGCGGTTGGGCACAATCGTAGTTTCGTAGATTCTACGGAGCTATGAGGAGCCAGGCCGCTATCCAGGCCAATTCGGTGACGTGTGTGCTACAGGTGGTGCCCGTAGCACCCGATCAGACCGTGAATTAGATACGAATTGGCCCTAACCTCGTCTGATTATTATTGTTACAATCCGCGCGTGATAGCTCGATTACCGGGCTTTGGCTGGCGACCTGACTTGTATGCGAAGAGCCAAGATAACCTGGAGAACGTCTGTCTACAGTCATGACATCATGACTGAGACGGAGGTGTCCTCCAGGTGGCAAAGACCCGCCCCAGGGTTATAAGGCCACTGTTTAGTTAGTCCTTCATGCCATACTCTGTCGAAGCCCTGGTTTATATCTAGGAATGTCGCAGAGCAATACCAGGTCGTTATGTTTTTTTTCAACAATTCTGTTCTGTTTTCAACAGTTCTGAGTGTATTCAACAGTTAAATGACTCTCTTTTGGAAACCGAATTGATGCTGTGGAATGATTTTATTTTTTATTAATAATGATCTCATTTTTAACAACCTGTTTTTCAAAGACTTGAGGGGTGAACTTATTCCATACGTAACTTTATAATTCTTGTACACTTTCCAAAATCGGATTAATCATTTTCTCTTCTGTTCATTAAGTTCTAAATGTATTTCGTAGGTAACGCTTTTAAAATGTATGTATTACGCCTTAATCTGTTGGTTGAATAACAGAGGTTGTATTCGGAGGAAGGAATATTATTTTAATATTTTCTTTAGAGTCACAAGGCGAACAATAAAATCTTAAATATTAGATTACTTTCAATGCAATATTTTTCTATCTTGATGACGGAACTAGTCTTCAAAAAAATCTGATTATCCATGCTCTTCAGTTAAATTTCCCAAATGCCAGGTAGTGAGGTTCTAAAAATATTTTAAGGTGTGTTTTTCCCGATATAAACCAGTTTCATCGTACATCAACACAATATTTTGTGTAAACAAACGCAGAGAAACAATTCGCAGCTAATATTTTTTTTAAATCGTGTAAGTCAAGGACTTAATAAATTAAGCATGTTTCTGTTTAGCTCTCGCATGTTTTTTTTGAGATTTACTCCATCTCCGTTATATGAGGTATTAGATCCTGCGTCTTCATTTGCGTTCTAAAACGGCTTTGTATCTTGCTTCGAGCTTACTTCATTCAGAATTCCTGCACATCGCTTATCCTTGACTTAGTTTGAGCTCGTGGTTTTCTCCAACTCTCTAGTTTCAGTTGTTCTTCAATTCAATCACACCAGTAAGATAGATAGCATTAGCAAATGGCATGCAATTTTTTGTTATGAATAAGTTGCTCCGTCTGGGTGTGGACATCATTGTCTGGATCTACAAAATAGTTAAATTGTTGAATCTTCTTTCAGTTCTTTATCTATTAACTATCCAATTGAAATTTAAATCGCCGATTATAAAAAAAATCATCTGATGTTTAAATGTTGAAGAATTCCAATTTTCTGGTTTGCTTGTAGATTAGAAGTATTATCTTCCTGTTTGCATTATTATTATTTCAATATCAGTGCCCTGTTCCACAAGTAAAAGAAGCGAACGATACCCGAATAATAACTAAGATAATCTAAAACGATAGCTTTAGGTAAATATTTGATAAGTTTACGTATAAAATAATTATTTATCAAACTTGATTAGATGTAAGTCGTTAATATTTTTTTTAAGAATTTCCATTATCCATTTCTTTTAAATGTTGATGAACTTGAAAGCCAAAAAATCTTCATGATATCGATCGAATATTTAATACACCTGCACCACTTTCATTCTTCTTTAGTTCTTCACGAATTAGGCTGAATTAGACGTTGAACGACAATATATATGATTCATGTAATATCTATGTAATGGGCATCAATTTAATAATTGTTAAGAAAAATAAGAGCCTAAGTTTTTCAATGAGATTCTTTCGATGTATGGCTTTAAAAAAAACGTTTATTATTCAATTTGAAAACTTAAATATAGGCGTGGATCATGATGAAATAGAGGACATTTATGGACAAAGAGCTATTTTAAAATACTGTCCTTTCCAATAAAAAGCAGTTGGCAAACGCTATCCAAGTGTGTGCAGTAAATTCGAGTTATTTTTTGTCTTCGTATCGTATTTTTATCTGAAGATCATTCATCAGATCCTCGGTTAATCATTAAAAATTATCAAAAAACTCGAATCTATATGATTCACAGTGCAGATAAATTCAAAGCGCATCGTAAAATCAAATAAAATTAATATGAACACATTAACAAAGATTAGAAAAAAAACGTGTGCAGTTCTTTGTTGTTAAGAGACAAAGAATTCAGGAGTTAAACCGAACCATTTTCACATTCGTCGTTCAATTTTTAGAACCATCAAATGAGTACAGTAAAATCAGGACCGTGTAATTTGGAGTAGTGTAATTGGGGGACTGAAGCCGTCCGGCTGTGTGCGTATAGCCTGGCACGTGTTGAATACACAGACGCCAGCCAACGTTTGACTGTATGTGAATGCGACCGTGCAATTGGGGGATTTACGGCGAATATTTCAACTCAGCGTGTAATTCGGGGTAGTGTAATTGGGGGTTCCACTGTATTTAAATTCTTGATTTTGTGTTTGTATTAAAAATGGGATGGTATTGATGATGGAATCGTTATTTAACGCAAAATTTCCTCGCACAGAAAAACAACGGAGGCTAGTTTCGAAAATTCCATTCGTACCGACGTAATCAGCCGAACCAAGGTCGTAAATACAAAACTGCTAAGTATTCGAGTATCATTTGTAAATCATTAAAATTGCATGCGACGCGATAAAAAATATGTGTCTTTGCGCAAATACTGCCCGGCTTTGTTATCAATGAGTCACGCTCTGTTATCTCCATCGCAAGATGCTGGCTCGCGTAAAAGCTGATATCAAGTATTTTTTTATTAAATATATTAAATTAACCTGTGTTAATGTGTTTACTATTGCGGAACACGTTTCGCTCGTTTGCATTCACCTGAGGCGGTGTGACTCATGGGCCTCGTCATCGCGGACACTCGGCGTATCTTCGTCGTCGCTGTAGAAAATGAATACAGCGTCGATCATATGCCGAGAAGTGGACTTCTTCGAAATCTATAAAAAAAAAACCACTGAATATTCAAGGTTGGGATCAAAAATTGTACGCAATCTGGCGATGAATTTTAATTGATTCGTATTATTCGCTTTATTGTACCGAGATCTGATAAAAAGAAAACTCTTTGACCTCTTTAAAGTCGGATAATCGATAATATCGGATACGCCAATACTTGTTTCAATGTTTAGTTAAATCTTCGGAACGCCATTTTGAAAATGGCGCTTGACTCCCGTCAACGATTGTATCTTTATTGCCTCAGTGTTGGAAAAACGTCATCCGTTGTTCTTCTTCGGAAGTAGGTACAGGCGGGGCGAGGCTATCTTCTTGTTTTTGACCAAAATGTCAAAAACAACAGTTATGATGTGGCGCATATAGCGGTTAGCGGACCAAGTTTTTCACAATGTTTTTTTATCGCTCGCGTCCAGTGAAACGTTTCATTGACACGTGCCGGCATGTCTTCAGTTTACGGCAGGACATCGCCGAGTGTGCGTGTCATATATGCGACATATTGATTAGTAAAAAAACAAAATATCGAACAAAATTAAAACTATATTTATTCTTAGAATAATCAAGTTAACACTTTATGAGCCGCAAGGTTTTACATCAAACCTAGCCTGGGGGCAAAATATATAAATAAATTGCAAAATATTAAGACCTTTAGAAGAAATCCCATAACTTT